>PVKA01008952.1:57798-70681 GCA_004027165.1 Ctenomys sociabilis
ATATATATATATATATATATATATATATATATATATATATATATATATATATATATATATATATAGTATACATTTTATATATGTATATACATATGTATATATATATATATATTCTTAAAACATGCCTTTGTGAGTGCACCATATTAATACATATGGATCTGGTTCAATTTTTAAGTAAAGACACCACTGTATCCCATTTTTAGAATATAATTTAACTTATCTGACCCATTGAGAGATATTTAAATTGTTTGATTTTCTTGCTATCACAGTGCTATAGTGAACAACTGTGCACATATAATTTCACACATGTGCAAAAATGTTTGCAGAATGACTGGTTAAAAGGCATGACATTTTGACATATAGTACCAGAAAGTTTCCATAGAGGCCATAGCTGTTTACACTCCACTGAACACTGGTCCTTTGTGATCTTGCCTGTATATGGTGATACAACTTTTCATCTTTTGATAAGAGTATGATGGAGTCATATTATCATTTAAATCAATTTCTTTTGGGTTGATTGTCTTTTCATGTATTTCAGGGCTGTGTACTCCTTTTCTATGAGTTGCTCATATCCTTTCCTTGATTTTTCTTTTGCCTGTTAGGTAACAACACTTTTTCTTACTGATTTATAGGTGCTCTTGCTTTTCTTGTTTTTAAACAAGCTCATTTTCATGTGTGATATGAGTTGCAAATATTTTTGTGGATATATTTTGCCATGAATACTTTTAAGCTTAATTTTGTTGAATTTTTATTGAAATAAATGGCTTTCAGATGTTTTATAATATTTTTAAATGTTCCCTCTCCATATATGTGCATGTATATATGTTATCATGTGGATATTTTACTATCTGGAGTTTATTTCAATAGGTAGCATGAAGTAGTCATCTTTTTTTTTTTTTTTTTTTTTTTTACTGTGGCTATCCAGCTGTCTTTATAAGGAAAACCACCTTTTTTTCTTGTAATCTGAAGTGCTTTCTATGTTCAAGTATATTGCACTCAAGAGACTGGTTTTGTCCCTAGCTTTATAATCTGTCCCCCATACTCAATTAAGTAATTGCCCCAGTACCACACTGTTTTTATTAGTATAACATTACAATTTAGATTCTCTGGCAGGTGGTAGCCCCTGTGTGACTTTTTTCTAATTTATATTGTACATTATTTTTGGAATTATCTTGTGTATCTTCCTCTATAAGATGGTCCCTAACAACTTTTATTCTTAGAGATCATGTTACATGTGTAGATTAACTTAACAAGGATTGAAATTTTTGTGATGTTGCATTTTCCCATAGAAGACCTGATATATTTTTTCTTTACTCAAATCTTCTTTATTTTCCCTTCTAGAAAATATTCTCCATGTAAGCTTCATGCATTTTTTAAAAATTTGTCACTATGCTCCATAAGTTTTTTTGTTTTGTCCCCTGTCCAGTTGTATTTGAAGGCTTTTGAGTTGGTGCTTTAGTGTCATATCTAGCCATCTTATTAGATTCTCTTATGTAAGAGTGTTCAGCTGAGTTTCTTGGGTTTCTGATGCATGGTTGTATCATCTGCAACTGCTAATAATTTTATCTACCATCTCCATCTCTTTCACTGAGCAGCAAACAGCCTTCTGGTGGCTCCCACTCCTTTTGGCTCAGAAAAAAGAGATGGACACCACCATCTTATGCACATGGCAGCTCTGGGGACTTCCGAGGTGGTGGGTCCTCTCTAATTCATTTCTCTTTGTTTTATAGCATTGACACTTAACAAATGTATTGTGTGTCACCAAGGAGAGAGGAGCAGGCTGAGAACTTTTTGAAGTTCTGAAACAAGAAAGTCATAATCTTCAGATTACGAATTTCAAAATTTTTGAAGTGTTTTGATTAAAGACAGAGACAGACAGCTGACATGCAAACTTGGGGACATGCAAGTGAAGTCAGGCAAGATAAGCAGACATGGCAAGGAACCACTTGTGCCTGATCTGTTCCTCTTTATTCTTGGTGCTGGATCATAAGATGGGGACTCTCGTTAGCAATAAAACACCACCAGATTTTGTATTGCTTTTGTTTTCATGTCTAGTACTTTTATTTTATGGATTCAGTGAAGGCATGGTGTGTTTTTATTGAAGCTGCTTGACATGTTTCATGAACTGAAGGCAGGGCCGGATTACATATTTTAACTCTGGTGCCATGTAAATCTTTATTCTTTGCCTGAGTAAAGCATGCATCCATGATATATGAAGAATTTCCTCCTTGACAGATTTTATAAATCTTAAGAGTAAACTCTTTCCCCAAAAACACTATCCTTGATATTTAACAAGTGGATAGGTACAAAATGACACTAGTATGTTCTATGGAGTGTCTAGAGCTACAATCTTCTATCCTTCCTTTCCACCTACATTTGGGCTTGAAAACATAGTTAAGTGATCAGTAAGTATTTATCTGATGAGTGAAGGAAGTCTGAAATTCAGTTCAGGCTGAGTATGCTTATTGAGACAGTAATTTATTACTAATTATAATTAATGTTCATTTGAAACATTTCTTTACTCATCAATTTACATAACATAAGCACTGCATCTGCCTTAGAATAATATTGTAGATATTAGTTTGAATTACATTTTAATCCTAAAACATGGTTATTCGTGCTGTGGGCTAGGGGTAAGATTGTTACTCAGGGTACTTTTTTTTTTGAGCCAGTGATACATTTTTATTTTTATAATTTCCTATGCTATTCTCTAAGGTAGATTTTTGAGAGATTAAATAAATCAACAGAAATGTTAAGTTACCCCACTGATTTTAATGCTTGTGTGGCAAGAGCCAAGAAAGAAAGAAAGAAAGAAAGAAAGAAAGAAAGAAAGAAAGAAAGAAAGAAAGAAAGAAAGAAAGAAAGAAAGAAAGAAAGAGAGAAAGGAAAGAAAGAAAGAAAGAAAGAAAGAAAGAAAGAAAGAAAGAAAGAAAGAAAGAAAGAAAGAAAGCAAAAAACAGTGAGAGAGAAAAAAAGGCAGAGAGGAAAAGACAAAGAAAAATCAAACAAGTCCCTCACCCCTGCTGTCTGAGAATGAGCATGCAGGGCGTGGTGCTGTATTGGTTATTTTCATAGCGCAAGTCTCCCTGACAGGCTCTCTAGGAGCTGCTGGACCAGGATTCTTTGATGAACAGAAAGCCTGGCATGTAGCTTCAGCAAGGACAGAGGCTTGCAGAAAGAAGCCTGTGCACTGCTATTGAGACTCTAGCCCATGATGCCCATCAGATTAGAGAGAACAGGAAAAAAAAAAAAAAAAAAGCACAGAACTCTTCAAGGTCAGTCTACCTGCAGAGTGCTGGGAGTGACTGCAGCAAGGTCACCTATATTTCAGTGATTGGAGGGGAACAGCTTGCTGTCCTAGCTTGAAACCACCATTTTCATTTAATGTAAATGGATCATCTAAAAATAGCAACTTTAGAATAGACATGGTGATGAGTGCCTGTAATCTCCACCTGCAAGAGGCTGAGGCAGAAGGATTGCTGAGTGTCTGAGGCCAACCTGGGCTACATCATGCATTCAAGGCCAGCCTGAGATGCAGAGTGAAACCCTGCCTCAAAGAGATAACTAAATAAATAAAGTAACTTTAAAGATGTTTTTTTAAGGAGTGAGTGTTAGAATTCTCTTTCCTTGCCAGTATTATTAAATTTAAAAGATACTATCCAAGGGCTGGCTTGATAACTCAGCAGACTAAAGCTTTAGTCTGCTGACTAAAGCTTTAATCTGCTTAGGGAGAGCGCAGCAACTAGGGTTTGAGCCCCAATGTGTCATGCCAGCACTGCCCCCAAGGGACGCTGAGACAGCAAATGAGAGTGGGCATGGTGGTGTGCACCTGTAATTCCAGCACCTGGGAGGCTGAAAACAGAATCACTACAAGTACAATCTGTGTAGTGAGACTCTGTAGACCTTGTACTAAATACATAAATGAAATAAAAGATAATATCCTCTTTAAAGAACTTTGGGTCATAAATTGTTTTAATGTCATCTTACTCTGTAAGTCTTCCTGTCACATCCAGGGGTGGACAGCAAACCATTGGTCTGCTATAAAACACAGCTTCTGTTATCCTAAACCCAGTGTCAATGAAGAGCTCAAGAAGCAGAATTTAAAATAAGAGAGAATTGATTATAGGTAGCTGCTCTGGATGAGTAGGGAGTATTTGAAGGTGAAATAGCCTTGGGTTTTTGTCCTCAGCTTTTTGTTTGGGATTAGTGATGTCTTTCAGCACACTAGACACCTGGAAGTTGATACCATCTACATGGCTTTCTAGCTATCTTGGATCCTGTTACGGATTCTGTCTGGATGTCCCCCCAAAGTCTCATGAGGGTGCCTTCTAGAGTTTTTGATTGATTCATGGTTCTATGCTGGGATTATGGGTGTGTGTTACACCCACCCTGGTGTGGGTAGACTGCATGCAATATGAGGAGGAAAAGAGACCTACTCTCTGCTGTTCCTTCTTGTTTGCTCTTGCTGCTTTTTCTGTTTTCTGCCCCCACAAACTGTAGCCCTCTGCCACATGCCACTTTACCTTGGAACTAACTGATTATGGCCTGATTTACTATGAACTAAAGAAACCTTTCCTTCCTTAACTTTGGGTGTTTGGTATTTTGTTCCAGCAAGGAGAAATAAGTAACCAAGACAGATCCTAACCTGGGTGACTATCTGTATTCTATCTGGGCATTTGATTTATTTCTGCCTCTTTGTAATGTGTGTGTGTGTGTGTGTGTGTGTGTGTGTGTGTGTGTGTGTGTGTATGGGGCTTACAGGAAGGTAGCACAGAGTTAGTGACTGAGTAGAGGGGATGCCTGTGCTTTCTATATTAAGTAAGAGTCCGTAGGAGGCCTCCACTTACCTCTTTTGCATTCTATCAGGTGGGTGAAAGGACTGCTTGTCCTGGTCTTTATGTTTCTGGCTTTCTCAGTGTTAACTCTTCATAGATTTTTTATGGTGATTGCTTCACGATGCCTTCCTCAGTCTAACTTTCACTCTCCCTCCTTTGCCTTTCTGATTGCTCTAATTGCAGAGTCTACCTGTACAGGCAGAACCCGCTTTTAGTAAGTTTTCCTACTGATTTTTAAATAAATATCAGTGAGATTCTATTTTATTCTTGTTTCTGCCTATATTCCCTTTCTCCTACATTCTCAGCAAGAAAATTAATAGAGGAAAAATTAATAAAGGAAATAATGTATTCTTGGACTCATTTACCACAAAAATCACTTTTTCTTTCTTTTTTTTTGGAAATTATTTTTTCAAAGGTGTCTAGTTCTTTTGCAAAGAGGTTTTTGAAAGGAACATAATGGATACAAGGTGACAAGAACAAAAATCATTTGATAAAGTAACTTTAGTGGGCAGTGGCTAGTTTGTTGAATATAGCTTACTAACTCTACTGACTACAAAAAGGAAAATAAATTATTTGACATTAGTAAAAGATGTGTATTCAGTGCAGAATTGAAATGAATCATTTAGCACATGACATTCTAGTTAAATTATTTTCCCTTTATACTTAGGTCTTTTTCTGGAATTAAAGGACATCAGCTAAAAGTTAACCTCCAACCCAATGTTAATTATCTGTTCTATGTGAGAGCTATGAATGCCTTTGGGACAAGTGAACAGAGTGACACTGCCCTCATCTCTACCAGAGGTACTTCCTCCTTCATGTGAGCATTTCACTCCTTCCCTCCTGTAATCCTCAGCCTCTGAAGGTGCCCAGCCTGCTGACAGTTGAGGATTTTGTCCTGAGGCTCCAAGACTGGTCAAAGGTCAAGATGTTTCTGTTACTTTTTTGGTTCAGACCATAGTGAACCAGTCGGGAGAAATGCATTGAGCTGAGCCAGAGATGGGCCCACACAGTTGCACTTGCAGCCTTAGGGATCTTTCCACGAGCTCTGTCTGTCCCTTGCCGTGTGTGCTGTCCACGAGCATGGGGGGTTGCATGTGTAGGGATAAGAACAGGCTAGTCTGTTACACTGAGGCCCACAAACAAGTCTCCAGTCTTGTTCTGTTTATTCTGATTTGTGAGAATTAGTGTGTGTTGAATAAATAACTCAAAACAGTGATAAAAATGTTCAATGACATTTTGGGGAAAACTCATATGATGCCAGCAAAAAAAAAAAAATGTCTGTTTTCGGTTATTGTTCAAGAAAATGAAAACTACAAAGGTGATCATTTTGTTAACTTATCCTAGATTCAGGGATAGCATAAGATTGAGGCACGTTATGTCACTTCTTCCAGGCCTGGGCCTTGTTTGGGATGCAGGCAGGGCAGCGTGGTGCTAGGGATGAGGGTTCCCACCCACACCCGTGAGTGTTTTCCCGATATGCCTAGAAGGGCACCCAGAAGGGATGGATGTTCAGGTACATGGGTGAGGCCTGTGTGCTGGCAACAGGTGAATTGAGTGCTTTTGGCCTGGCAGAGTGAGCCTCGAACAGGATGCTCCAGTAGCACAGGTAGTGATCAACCCACAAGGTTTGCCTCAGTCTGAGTGAAATTTTCATCTGTGAATTTAAAAACACTGTAGAGAGTTCTGATGTCATGGGAAAGGGAGACTAAGCCCTGAAATGTGGCACTCTGGCCATTGTGCTAATGTTATCCTATTTTCTCAACTGCCCTAGGAACCAGATTTCTGTTGTTAAGAGAGACAGCTCACCCTGCTCTGCAGATCTCCTCTGATGGGACAGAAATCAGCTTCACTGAGAGGAGACGACTGACAGAGTAAGTGGAGGGAGAAAGGCAGGTGGGCGGGCAAGGCTGCAGTGCCCTGGGAACCTTCATGCACATTCCTGGTGTACAGGGTGTGCCTGGGTATGGCTTGAATACAAACCTGTGCACATCTCACCTCTAAGCACTCATAGACACTGCAAGAGTGGGGAGTGGCAGGGACAGTTCACAGCTTGAAGTGACCATCAATATTTTTATTGGGAGTCTAAGCACAGTTGGTTTTGTGTAAAACACTGACTCTCTCAAGATATTTTCTCTGGGTCAATGAAAAACAGCATGCAGTAATAATTCTGTTATTTACAATAACAAATCAGATTTTGTATCAATCACTTGAAAATGAATAACAGGTAATTTGAGTTCCAGTTCTGGCCAGAGAACCTCACTTCACTGTAGTTCTCCCAAAAAGAATATCAAAGAAAAGAACCAAAAGTCGAGGATGGGGTGGGAAGCTGAGATGGAACTTGCCTGTAACCTGTCATAGTTATTTTGATGGTCAAAATAGCCAAATGGAGGAAAATATGGAAAATCCCCAGCGTGCTGCTGTGGGTGCCAGTGCAGCTAGGGCTGCACCAGGTGGGCTGCAGGGCAGGACTGGCCCTGTGCCTGCTAGGCTGCTTCTGTGGCTGTGGCTCTTGCTCCAGGAAATGGCCAAACTCTTTCTGGGCCCAGCACCCTGAACTTAATCTGTGCAAAGGAAATCACAGTTTTAGATTCATTCACCAGCTACTCAGTTGGGAACAACTGTCAAACAGCAGTCCTGAGTCTTTAGACTCTAGCATGGACCCTGGAACATGGTGAATGCTAAATATATATATATATATATATATATATATATATATATATATATATATATATATATATGAATGGATTCATAGAAAAAAGATTTAAGAAATAAATTGAGCTTTTCTGTCTATTTTAGGTTTCTCAAAAAAAAAAATCAAAAAGGAAAGAAATTGGCTGGAGGTTGGCAGGAGTTCATAGATGACAACTAATGTGATATATTTGATAGAATTTTGTTTACTTCTTATTAACCTGAAAATTAGCTCATAACTATCAGGCAGGAAGGCTTTGCTCCAGGGAGTAAGCCTCATCTACAGCCACCTCTTTCAAATGAGTTGTTGGGCAAAGATGAGAAAATGAGATACCTGCCACTCCCTTGTATTAATCATTTTCCTTGTCTATTCAAGGGGAGCAGGAGAAGGTGCTGACTAAGTATTTACTCTGGTGAAATTTAAAATGCCTCCTTGCTGTCTCAGTCACTTCTGAACAAAACTGAGCAAATCACACAGACAAGGCTGCCCTCCACAGTGGTGTGCACTTGGGTTTGCTGTGCTGTGCCTCTGCTAATGACAGCTAGGATGAGTCTGAAAGGGACTCAGACTAATCTCTGTGAGAGCTCCCTGTGATTTGGAGGACAGAGTGTAAACAGCGGACCACAGCTGGACAGAGCCCCACCTGCCTGCACACGGCCACCTCTGTTCTCTCTGCCCTGCCCTGTCTTGAAAGAGCGGCTCCTGGTGTTGTCACTGTGCCCAGGAAGCCTGCTATATAAGAAGGCTGTGGAGATTTATCTTTGCAAGTCTTGGAAGAAAACTTTGCAAGTCGGCTTCCTGCCTTCTTCCTAAAAGCAGAGATAGTGTCATTTCTTTTCTGCTGGTCATTATTCTAGTGGTTTCTTCGTTCCCAGCTCCTTTGGGAGAGGCAGTGAGCTATATGTGCAGACTGTGTAAGCCAGTAGACCAATGTCTAATGTGTGCTCTGGTTGGAGTTTGGAATGCAGCGAACAGAGAATGACTTGAGCCCAGTTTCAATAGTTTCCAAAAGTGAAATTCTGCATAAGGGGAGTGTGAGGTGGATATGGCTGCTCAGGAGGTAATCGGTAGAGATGCCTGTGCTGAGGTTAACCTGATCAACTTTGCAGAATCCCGTCAGTACTGGGGGAGGAGCTGCCTGCCTGCGGCCTACATTACTGGGAAACCACGGTTACCGGCTGTCCTGCTTATCGACTTGGCATCTGCTCCAGCTTGGCGGTGCAGGCCAGGGGACCAGGACAGGGGGAGACCTCATGGTACATGCACTGCTCAGAACCACAGAGGTAAGCTGGAGGGCCCCGCCTCTCCTTATGTTATTCAATGATCCCTACCTAGTAAGGAGCATTGCCCCTGCCCTGGTTCTTAGCGATATTAAGAGTAAAATACATGGAACCTGAGGGCTGACCTGATAGTTCAGCAAACTAAAGGCAGAGTGCAGTGGCTGGGGTTTGATCCCCAGTGTGCTGTGCCCACCCCACCCGCAGGGCACACTGAGATGGTGATTGAGATCGTGTGGTAGCATGCACCTGTAATCCCAGCACTTGAGAGGCTGAAAACAGGAGAATCACTATAAGTCTGATCTACATAGTGAGACCCTGTAGACTGTATAGATCCTATCCTAAATACAGAAAAAAAAAATACATGTAACCTACCAAGGGAAGTGGTTTCATAGAATGTGGTCCATACCTAAGGGCAAGGGAGTTTCTTATATTGAAAGATGCTATTGGGCAGATAGATCCACCCAAAAGTCTGGTGGGGTGTACCTCCCTCCCTGCAGAGCACAACTGGTCAAGGAAGGGGCAGCTGGGCTACGCATGGCCAGTTGTTCCTTCTAACTTCACCCTAAGGTAGAGAGATGCCACTAGGTGATGCTAAAGGGCTCACTCTCAAAAACAGAATCCGCAGAAGGAGGAAGAGGTAGGTGTCCAGCCCTTCCCCGGGTACTCGTCTATGCCAGAGGTTGGCAAACTGCTGCCCAGGGGTTGGCATTTCCAAGAAGGGGATTCCAGGTGAACACATGGGGAAGTGGTAAGGGAAAGACAGGAAGGGGAGCCAGGAAGCATTTGTTTCATGAGTGGCGCATTCTTGCTTGCAGTATGAAGCTTCTGTAAGGACTCCAGGCACACTGCTGTCATCATTGCCACATGAAATTCTGTGTGGATGCAGTCTCCAGAACTTTGCAGTGTCCTGTCATCCTTCTCATTCACAGGCTTTGAAAGTGCTTGCTCTGTGCATCTCATGTCCTATGTTCTGAACCTTCATCTTGCCTCATGAGCTCTCTGCATGTAGCTGATGACTTGTCATCCCCCAAATGCTTGAATTTCTGGGCCTTGACATCACAGGCCTGAAAGTCCATGGTCACTGCTGTCTGAGCACTTACCCGGATCTCAGGACCTCTGACTGCCTGATTATGACCCCCCCAGATGTATTCTGCAGAGAGATATCTCAAGCTTCTCTTTTCTTCTATCTCTCATTTCTTCCCTTCTTTTGAAGTCAGAGCCTTATTGTCAGTTTCTAAGAAAGCTCCTTTTGGCAATTAAGCATTTTAGTAACTGTCAGCAATTTCTCCCTCTCGGCCTTGCCTTGAACTTCCTTTCATAACCAAAGCAGTGTACTGACCATGTGGAGTAAAAAATAAGCAGTGTGTGGGCCCTGGCCCTGCTTTTCAGCCCTCACTCTGCTTTCGCTCAGCAGCAGTTCTTCCTGTCTGTTCTGTACAGTGTGAGTTCCTCTGCAGTTCTTCTGGAACTCCAGACTGCCCAGAGATGTACCAGGTACACAAATATTCCCTGCAAATGTGAGTTGGGTTTATTCAAATTAAAGAGAGAAAACAAAGGCCTTGCCCTCTGGTTGCAAAGCTGTGGAAAACATGGAGGAGATGGGGCACGGGGAGTGTATTCAAAGCACACGGCTGGCAAAGAAGTGAAATCTTAAAACTCGTAAAGTCCTTTATGTAAGTTGCCTATAAATCTTTAAAACTGTAAAATTAATACACTGTATGGAAGGAAAACCTTTGTAAAATACATGGCAGCCTCCAAAGAGTTTTATTCAAAAGAATGACACACCATGAATGCAGAAGTTGAAACATGTGGGCAGCTGGGAAAGAATTAGAATGTTGAGAAAAATCACAAGAGAAGCTTATGGTGGCTATTCTGGGACAACCTCCTAATGTAGAAGGAGAAAATTACTCTAAGTTTGTTGGGATGAGCAAAGGAGGAATCTTGGAAAGTATTTGGAACAACCTTATTGCAACTTGTTATTTTTCACTGAAGCTGATGACTAAAAAATCAGCTATTTCCAAATGATTTTCCTGTCCAAATTCTTCCAGATTTCTAAAATTCTAATGTTTTCCATTTGCCTTGTTTCAGGTACACGTTTTTTTATAGTGGCCTTGTGAGTGATGTCCAGGTGACTGAGCGTCCTGGCCGCGTGGGCATTCTGTTGGACTATGCTGGCCAGAGGCTTGCGTTCATCAACGCAGAAAATGGGCAGCTGCTCTTCCTCGTGAGGCATGGATTCAACGAGGGTGTTCACCCAGCCTTCGCCCTAGAGAAACCTGGAACATGTACTTTGCATCTGGGGATTGAGCCCCCGGATTCTGTAAGGCACAAGTGATCCTTAGCTTCCACAATGTGCAAGAGCAAAACCTTCAGGTCTGTGGTTCTCTCTCAGGTGCTGTTCCTTACTCAGAAAGTCTCTCACTTAGTACAGCAGTACATAAAGCAGTCATCAAACAAGCAAATGCCAAAGGGAAGTGTACAGAAGGAAGAGGGAATGAACAACTTCCATTACTTCAGAGTTCTTTCCTAGGTTGAAAGGACTTAGACTTGTCCTGCAAAGCAAAAGTAGAGAAGTGGGCTTCCTCCTGATTTATCCTGCAAGAGCTCCTCTGGTGGGCAGATCAGTTGCAGGGAGTGCTTCCCAGAGATCTCCTCCAGGCTTTTCAGAACTTGTCATTGCACTTCAGTAAAGAACAGTGAATCCTTAATCATTAGAGAAAGTATTCTAGCTGATCTACATTTATAATTAACTCTTTTGTAATAATGTATATCATAGAAAGTGAGTTTTACAGAAGTTTTAAATGTAGAAAGTACTAGTCATTACAATGTCTATTTTGTTAAATAAATGGTTAGTCTCATCAAACTGCTGTGTGAGCTTTTTGTACATGCTTCACCAGCCTGGCATCTCTGGACCAGGAAACCTGCAAAGCCCATTTCATGTCAGGGGGTCGCACTGCCTCATTTTTGTATAAGAATGTTACACACACATTTTAAAATTGAAACATCTTCAGCCCACAGAAGCCATGCAGTTGACTCTAAAGTCAACTACCAGTATTTGAAAATGTCCTTTGACTTAAAAAAAAATAGTAGCTGGTCATTTTTAAGCTATTGAAATCTCTCAAAATCTCCCAGAAATACATGTGAAGAGTTGAGAAATTGAGACTCCATGTTGAGGCCATCGTTCTTGTTCTCTATAATGTAAATTCTTTGAGCATATGTATGGCTTTCTCTTATTCCTGTGAATTCTGAGAAATAGTATCCTACTTTTGGGATATATTCTAAAACAGCCAAGCTGGTTCTGAACCTGCATTAGTAGAGATCCTAGAAAACTTCCCCACATTGCTGTGATGTTGGGGAGCTGTTGGCAGGATGGATGCTTTGTGAATCTGCGAACAGCTAGCTGTGTGCGGAGAGTTTCACTTTCTCAAGCACTGAAAGGGTTACTTCTGGGTCTAATTGATCAGCCACCCCTGCTAATTATTACTTTTGGGGTTGTCAGAAACGTGAAGGAATTGAAAATACCATAGCAGTGACAGAAAATATAATATATGACTTTTTGAATTTGTTTCAGTTTTGGCTCCTCTGAAAGTAGACCTGGTAATGATTTGGTACTGGTGTTTGGCAGAGGAGAGGAGTCCAGGGCACACATAGGGTGGGGTGGAGAGACAGGAACTGGGAGCCAAGAAGCATTTGCTTTATGGGTAGATCATTGCCAATGTAGGCAACTGGGCTCCATCCTGCTAGGCACCCCTCTGGATACCACAAGAATATACTGAAGGCCGGCATTTAACCAACCCTTATGGGTGAGGACCATCTGGAGGGGATCATTCCACTCTCCTCACCCTATCCAGGTTGTGTTCCCTGAGAAAACTTGATAATCAATGAGTAGAAAGGAGGAAAGTACAGTAACGAGGAGGCCTGCATTGTGTTTGAGCCTTTACTAGATTATCATTTTGGGCAATGTAGCTCAGATCCCTCCCTCCATCCCTTCCTCTTTCCTTCCTTCCTCCTTCCCCATTATCCATTTTTTCCTTTCCTTCTTTTTTCCCCCCCTTCATTCCTCCCTCCTGGCCACCTTC
>PVKA01008953.1:0-70577 GCA_004027165.1 Ctenomys sociabilis
ACAGATAACAAACACACTGAAAGGGAAACTATAGAAACAATACCTTTCACAATAGCACCGCGGAAAATGAAATACCTTGGGATTCACTTAACCAAGGAAGTCAAAGATCTTTTCACGGAAAATTACAACACCCTAAGAAAAGAGATTATGGAGGATTTCAGAAAATGGAAAGATATTCCATGCTCCTGGATAGGAAGATTCAACATCGTGAAGATGGCCATACTCCCAAAATTGCTGCACAGATTTAATGCAATCCCTATCAAACTGCCACCAACATACCTACTAGATATAGAGAAATCAATCCTAAAATTTATTTGGAACCACAAACGACCTAGAACAACAAAGGCAATCTTGGCCAATCAAGACAAGGCAGGAGGCATCACAATTCCTGATTTGAAATTATACTACAAAGCCACTATGATAAAATCAACATGATATTGGCAACAAAATAGACCTGAGGATCAGTGGACTAGATTAGAATATGCAGAGGCATCTACGAAAACACTCAGCCATCTTCTCTTTGACAAAGGGGCTACACAAGCTCACCGGGAGAAAGATAGCCTCTTTAACAAATGGTGCTGGAAAACATGGCTTTCTACATGCCGAAAACTAAAACTTGACCCAGCTCTATCACCATGCACTAAGTTAAAGTCAAAATGGATTAAAGATCTAAACGTTAAAACAGAAACACTCAATTTCCTGGAAGAGAAAGTAGTAGGAACTCTTGAAGACATAAGGGTAGGTAAAGAGTTCGTGAACAAACATATATTCGCAGGGGAAGCTCTTGAAAGAATCAACAAATGGGATCAACTCTTCTTAAAGAGCTTCTGCATGTCAAAAGAAATTGTCAACAGAGTGAAAAGACAACCCACAAACTTTGAAAAAATCCTAACTAACAAGCAATCAGACAGAGGTTTACTGTCTAGAATTTATAAAGAACTAAGATATAACAAGGCCCTCAAATTTAAAGACCCAATTCAGAAATGGGCATCTGAGATGAATACACACTTCTCAGAGGACGAAATTAAAGAAGCAAATAAATATATGTAGTTTGTATTTATTCCCTGGTTTAAAAGATCAAGTTTATTATTTCAGAGCAAAAATAAAAATTCACAAAAAAAACTTTAGTTTAATAAATGTCTATTGTGAGCATGGGAAATTGTTAGTAAAATTTCTATATTTGCATAAAATACATAAACTTAAAATTTTGGTAGAAAAATGGTTTTCAATTTATTCTGTTAAAATAAAATACTAACCTTTCTTTTAATTTTTCTTATGCAGTATCAATTTTAGAAAAAAAATGGAATCTATTTTAAGATGTAATGCCAAATAAGTCATAAGGAAGAAACTTAAAGGTGTCTTTTTTAAAACTTGAAAATAAAACACATGCATAATAGCTATATAATCCTATGAAGACTGTTTGTGACTTGATTTTTGATAATTATTGACACCTAACGATGTTCAATACTCTTTTGGGAAAAACTTTGAAAACCCATAGTCTGTGCTTGTCTTGATTTACTCTGTATACTGAAGTAGATATTACATATTTTACATTTCATGTTCTTTCAGAATTCTGCCGAAAATTTTTTTCTTTCAGGCAGATATTCACAATTGAAATATTTTTTACAATATCCTTTTTTCTCTTTTTTTGTATTTTAGGGCAGAGTATACAAAGTGTTCAGGTCCTACTACATTGGGCTCATAGTCATTCTCCTGTTCACTGCCTCTCGAGTACTGGGACTACAGGCACATGCCACCATGCCCAATCTCAGCTGCAGTCAGGCTGCCCCAGGGTCAGAACCAGCACAGCAGACCTGGGGATCAAACCTGGGCCCCCGTGTCTGCTTGCAGTCATACACTAAATAAGAGTTGACAGTAGTTTTTTGAGTATTTATGTATCTTTGTGTGTGTGTTTGTGTATTTCTAAGCCTTTATGCATGATGTGCTGAAGAGATACGTCATAAAACATTTGAAATTATTGTTTATCTTTCTGTGTTTGCTAAGAGAAATCTTATAACTCCAATTGAAGGCAACTCCAAATTTTCAGTTCTTAAAATAATTGCCATGAAGTAAGAATTCCTACTGAAAAAGTCTTGAAAATCCAATACCTTAGCATTTATGTTCTTATGTGTGTTGAAATGAACTCTTATTTAAGGTAGAACTGCTATTAATTTGAAGCATGAAGATTGATCATTAGTTGAACAATTCATCACCGAATAGGGACATACAGCTACTTTATTTTAGTTTATTGGGAAGAAAGTTTTGTACTAATATTTTTTAGACAAAATATTATGTCTATATCTTGTCCTCTGAATAACTACTATGAAGACAGCATCATGCATAAAGGCTTAGAAATACACAAACACACACACAAAGATGCATAAATACTCAAAAGTTAGGAACTTTCAGATCGTCTTTCAGATTGCTTAAAGAGCTAAACAATGAAAGTGGTGTACATGTCCATCAATGGTACCCATGTATTTCCATCTGTATCTATATCCATATCCATATCTGTATCTATATCTGTATCTATGTACATGCAATTAAGTACTACTCAGTCTTTATGAGAGGATAAATATGTTTCACTTGCAGGAAACTGGATGTGTATTGAGACCATAATACTAAAGTAATAAAGCAGACATAAAAGTTTAATACCACGTGCACTTTCTTATATGTGGCTCCTATAGAAACAGTTTAAAGAATAAATAAGAGATAGTGGGAAACAGGAGCCGGGGAATGGTACCAGTTCCCCAAGGTAAATAAATTATACATCCCAAACATATAGTAATGAAAAGAGAAATAAAATTATGTTGTTTTAAAATAAAAGACTTCCTTTTATTAACATGAAAAAGAGGGGCCCAGGGAGATAGCTCGGTAGAATAAGCACTTGCCTGGCAAGTGCAAGATTCTGAGTTCAATTGCTGGCACCACAAGAAAAGAAAAGAAAAAGAAAGATCACAGGTATTACTTTTAACTATTGACACTAAATATATTGTCCATTTTTAACATCAATATTATTACATCAATTGCATGTTTAGAAACAAACAGTACATGAAGCGATCCGTGCACGTGTGAGAGCATACTTTGCTAGACGTTGAAGGGGAGAGAAAGCTGTGACACCCCATCGATCACATGTATGAGTGATAGACTCCCAGTCAGTGGAAACAGAGGAAAGATGTACTGACATTATAGAACATTAGAATTTCAGGTCAGTTGGAAGAAGGAACAAGGAAAAATGGGACAAATGCAGCTCAGGATATATCAATAACAAATTTTAAAGAAAATTTAAGAGAAAAGCATGATAAAACAAATGTACAAAGAACGTTATTGGTTTTGGTCTTAGAACCTCTCACAGAATCATGCAGGCAGCTTTTGTTTGATAAGTGAAAATGCTGAATTTTTAGAAAAAGCGCAATATTGTTAACCATCAGCCAAACCCCAAAGTTCTCCTCTGAAAATTTGCAGAGCTTCAGGCAAATTTACAGGAGGCAAATCCATCGAGGGGAGTAAACTCTGCCAGTTTGTGGCACTGCAGCTTCACCTGGACTCTGCAAGCATCAGTTTTACATTCAGTCAACAAATTTAATAGTTTCTCTTAAGACCTGGCACTGTTGTATTGTTTTCCAAAATGGGATAGAAGCCGTTCTTTGACCATGACCGAGGCCAAACTCTAGTAGGGCTTATGGTACTTTATCAGTTTATTAAAAAATAAGCCATTGAAAAACATAATCATGCACAAAGCTAGAGCTACATCCTTTATGATATAATAGAATTGTATAAAATGAATGTTTTGTTAATATCTAGTCCATGTGTAGATGCTTACCACACTGTGGAAACTGCAAAAATATAGAGAAATTGTTAGCCCTCACAGAGGAATGTGGGGCATGCAGTAACTTTCTTTTCAGAAAACTAGAAATATTGCAATGTACTTCAATGAAAGGGTCAGAATAATGTAAAATAAGTTTATAGGTAGATTTTTTTCAGAGCCTGTCGGTGATCAGTCCAAATATAACAAGATTTTTGGTAACTTAAAGGCTTCTCTATGTTTACTGTGTCATTAGACATAAAAAATGGTCTCAGTTTTCTAATCTTGCAGTTTTGATTATATCCACATTTTATTTAGAAATAATATACTTTGATATAAGTTGATAATATGGTGAACTTGCTAGGATGAAATTTTCTTTACAATACATTGCTTGGTAATGTCTGAAGGCATTTTGTTGGAATTCACAATGCTGTGGGCCCAACTCTCAAAAATCATATTCTGAAGTCTTGACAACTAGCATCTTAGAACATGGCAACTGTAGACAAGTTGCTTAAAGTTGCTAATTAAGTTAAAATGACTGCACTAGAAAGGGTGCTAATTTGATGGAACTGATAGCATTCTAAGAAAAGAAGATTAAGATATAGCCATAAATGGAAGATAATTTAAAAACAAAGAAAAGATGATGGGCACCTGAGGTCAACAAAGACCTTAGAATGGTTCTGTCAGCATCTTGTATTAAACTTCTAGTCTTGAGATTTTCCAGAAAAATTAATTTACCTAGTGTCTGAAATTCAAACCATTTATTTTATGTTACTTTGTATGGTAACCTGAAAAGCTAATATACTGGTTAACAAAGACATGATCTTGAAAATGCTATTGCTGGACCAGGGAGACAGTACCGTGACTTAAGCACCTGCCTGGAAATCACAAGATCCTGAGTTTGATCCCCAAAACAAAAATAAAATAAAACAAAAAGAACAAGAAAGCTGCTATTATTCATCAAGGTGCAAAAGAATAGGGCAAACGTTTTTATTATGTTTAAACAAAAACAATTTCTGCATATCAATGATTTTTATATTATCTCAAACTTTTAGAAACTATGACCTATCAGTACCTGCATTAGAATAATACACTGAAGCTTAGTAGCCAATATTACTTTGCTCATTATCCCTAAGGCAAATATTTAAAAGAAAAAGGAAGAAATTGCATTTTGCTCATCAAAATGAGTGAACTTATGTTTATCGTGGTTTTTGTTGAAAGTTGGTCAAAATAAATTAAGCATCGTTCTCAGTCTATCAAAAATTCATAATAAATACAACTTGATGGCATGTAGATATTTAGCTTAATTTTATTAGATTCCAAAGATTTTAAGGAACAAAATAACCTGAAAATGTTATAAAATATATTTAAAAGAATATATATGCCAAGAAAAGTATACTTTTTTCTCTAAAATAAATAAGGGTAAGTATATTCAATAATATGTTAATACTTTCTTACAAATATTATCCATACAATGTAAGGACACAGATGATTTATTATTAAAAGATAAAGTGCTTTTCAGATAGAACTTTATTACCTGAAAAATCATTTACTAAATGGTTATATTTCATTATTTTACAGTCATGATTTTCCTTTATTTCTCTTCCTGTTGTATTGGCAATTTACTATTACACATTTATGCATGAAGTTATTTAAGTTTATTTCTGATTTAAATAATACCACATCGCAGATGCTTTTCCAAAATATTACCCTGGATTTATCAAAAGCTATACAAATAACAAAAAACCAGTGCTTCTTGACTTCTCCAAAGTACTCCAAACTGATGACTAATGTTAAATAAATACACCCTTGTTCGCCATTTATTTCAACCAAATGTATTGATGTTTCTGTAGAAACGTATTGATGCGAGGGAAAGAGGTTGTCAGCCTGCGTATTTTCACATGCATTTGCAGGTGACAAAAGATGGAAGAGGAGGAAGCTGAGGTTGGCAGGAGACCAGAAGAGCGCTTCTTACCCCATTGCCTTCAGTTTTACCTGGAAACACCCTCTGAAAACATAATAGCATTTGAGACCTTGGCTATTGATAGACTGAAATTACTAAAAACAGTTGAAAATCTTGGTGTGAGATATGTGAAAGGAACTGAGCAGTATCAGAAAAAACTGGAGGCTGAAATTCAAAAGCTCAGGTTTTCCTTCAGAGAAAATTTAGAAGATGAATATGAGGCACAGAGAAAAGGTCTTATTTCTCATTTTATTTTGCATTTTGCTTATTGTCAGTCTGAGGACCTTAGATGTTGGTTCATTCAACAAAACCTGGATCTCCTTCAATTTTGATTTGGTATTTTACTAAAGGACAAAATTGAAAGTTTCTTAAAGGATAGCCATTTGCACTTTGAGGCTGTAAGTGATGAAGAGAAGATTCATGGAGAAAAGGACATGTTTTGCCTCATCCTTGAGTTTAAGTGGTATAAGTTGGAATTTGAATCAGTGTACAACATCTCTTTTGCTGATGCTCTGGATTTGTTGCGAGGAAGGAGAGTATTTGGAAGATGGTTCTGCTTATGTGCCACTTAAGGACAATTGTAGTAATCATCCTTTATGAATTTAGAGCCAAGCTGCCCAAGACTTTGCAGTCATGCAAGATCTCTCCCCAAGGGGTAAGCAAGATTTTGGATTTAGTAAAGGGTACACATCACCAGGTAGCCTGTCAGAAGTGCTTCAAATGATGCATAATGTGAATGATTGTGGCTTTTCTTTTTTTTTTTTTTTTGATTTATTTAGTTTTACTTTTCATTTTTTTGTATCAAAGGTCTTATTGAAACGTCTTAAATGTCAAACAGATACAGAAATAGAGATTACAGTGTAATGACCAAAGCAGATTTTTCATGACAAACAATCAAAAGAAAACAAATTCCTACAGTAAAGGTACAGTGAAGGCATACCTGGCAGATGACCATGTGACTCTATCTAAACATCTTTGAATCATCCAAACCAGTTCTTTGTTGAGAACCAGTGAATGCTAAATGGTGATAAAGACAGCAGAAAGGAATCCAGCCAGCCTGAAACTCCTCAAGCCAAGTCCAGTGTCCAGAAATCCAAGGATGCATCCTCTGTTCTGGCCTCCTTAAATTCTTCCCTGGAAATGGACATGGAGGCCCTGGAAGACTACTTTTAGCCAGTAATCTTGGGCATGTTAGCAAACTTTTCCTCACTAGCCTCGTTTTAAGATTTCTTGTTTTGTTTTGTTTTTGTTTCTGTTTAGTTTTTCTTTCTACTCTAACTCAATTCATGTACACACATAATTGTAAGTCCTATTTTAGAACTGGCTAAAGCCCCCAGGAAAGCTAATGTCCCCCAGGATAGCTAAGAAGAACATTTAACTCCTATCATTTTATAACTTTGCCCACTCCTTTTTCTGGAACATTTTTGCTAATAAATACCAAAATGTGTATTTTTTAAAAAAAAGAAATGTATTAATGATTCTGTGAAAAAAACTATTTAGAAATAATATTTTGGAACTGATCTTATTATTAATTGCAAATCCTTTGATTTCTATTGTCAGATGCATATTATAGAATAATAATACTCTTTACATTCATTGAGTATTTACTGCATAAAAGCATTGTATAACAGAAGTACTATAACAAAAGTTTCGAGATATGAATTATTTTAATTACTAATCAACTAACCACGTAAAAAATACTAATGCTTAGAATAAATAGATTGTCCTTAATACTCTGTATCTAGAAAGTGGAATAAATAAAATAATGAGCCATACCCACATTCCTACAATCAATGTAATTAACAAGATTTTTCATAGCTGAATACAAGATTATTCTTAACATTGATTTTTATTTCTCAATAATTTGGATGGGTGGAATTGGAAGTTATCTTAATCTTCTTTACTATTCTGGTCACTGGGTAAAATACTGCAGATATTAGGTCATTCTACTTTAGGAAAAATAATATCTCTGCTGAGCAGAGAGAAATAAAATCTGTGAAAGGTTTTAAATGTTTGTGCAGCAAAAGTGATCACAGAAAAGAAAGTACAATTTATATAAGTTGCTGTTGGCTTAATTTAAGATTCCAAGATTTTAGGAATACTGCATTCCACCTTTGTTGAATTTCAAAATCATCATTCCAACACCTCCTAGAGAATGATATCATGTATTTATATTAGAATTAAGAAGATTAAGATTAAATATTGCCTAGAAGATTTAATGGCCTCCTTGAGATATTAGAGTTTTTCTGTGCTTCAGAACCATGTTTGGAATGTGTGCTTTCCCGTACAAGCCAAATTCAAAGTCTCCATATTTTCTAATTGCCTATCATGAGTCTGTACCAACTTTGTACATGTCAGGGAATCTCTGAGGCACATAGTACAGCACCCACGTGGCATACAACTTCTGCTGAAGCTTTCACATTGTGAGGCAGGGACAGAAGCAGAGAATAATGAAGAACACACAGATAAATTAAATGGGCACTTTGATTGTTTTCTGAGTACATTTAAACTTTTCTTAGAATTCCAGCTTTGCTGGAAGAATATGACATGGTGAAAACATTGTCTCAGAAGCTGACCTTTGTTCTTTTAACTGTGGAAGGGACATCATTTTAATTAATTAATTAATTAATTAACTAATTTGGTGGAACCAGGGATTGAACTCAGGCTCTTGCACTTTCCAGGGAAGCACTTATTTTATTGAGTCATCTTCCCAGCCCAGGGACATCATTTTATATATTATCTATTGTTTGCAAGTTCAATGAGATAACCTGTGACTCTTTTTTGGAAGAATACATTAGAAATTTGCTTTTCTTCTAATGTCCTACACTGTTAGGCTAGTTGCTTTCTCAGAACTGGTTGCTTAATCAATAAGATAGGCAGAACTGGGCATCCAAGATGAACACACACTTCTCAGATGATGTAATCAAAGAAGCAAACAAATATATAAAAAAATGCTCCACATCACTAATCATTCATGAAAGGCAATGTAAAACAAAACTAAGACACAATCTCACCACAGAAAGAATGGCTATCATAAAGAAATCAACTAACAATAAATATTGGAAAGGCCGTGGGGAAAAAGGAGCCCTTTTCCATTGCTGTTAGGAATGTAGACTGGTGTAATCATTATGGAAATCAGTGTGGAGACTTCTTAAAAAACTAGCATTAGAAAGCCCATTCAAACTAGCTATCCCACTCCTGGGAATTTTTCCAGAGGAACTGAAATTGTTATATCGTACTGATGTACATGTACCTATGTTTATAGCAGGACAATCTGTGATAGCAAAATCTTGGAAACAACCAACATGCTTATCACCTGAGGAATGGATGAAAAAGATGCAATATTATATACAATGATGTATTACTCAGCTATAAAGAATGATAAAAAACTCAAATCTTTATATTTAAGTGGATGCCACTTGAAGATATACTCATAAGTGAAATTAACTAGACATACCTGTGCAAATATTGTATAGTCTCCCTAATATAAGAACTCAAAAGAAGAAATACTAATAGAAAGGTATAACACAATTAAAAGGAAAGGAAGAACTCGAGCATTATCCAACAAAGAGAGGGCAAGGATAACAACTAGGAAACATGACAGGGGCAAAGCCATACATTTATATGCACAAGATGGTTAAGGCAATGATCCCGAGAATCTTTTTTTTTTTTTTTTTTTTTTTTTTTTAGCAGAACCAGGAACTGAACTCAGGCCCATGTGCTTGCCAAGGAAGTGCTTATTCCACTGAGCAATATCCCCAGCCCCATCCTGAGAATCTTCAGCAGGTTCTTGAAACTAGCAGTTAATTAGTAGGATTCTCAACCTGACTAAATATATATGCTAATACCTGTGAACTGAGCAACTGCACTGAAGATAGCAATGTTTCATAGTAGGCTCATGCTTGGAATGCCTAATATTCTGGTCTTCTAAATATGCACTGCTTGTCATGTCATATAAATTACTGCCATACTGTCCCTCAAGTAAATGTTTGTTTAAAAAAAAAAGGGTAATAAATGAAAACAAGAGAAGAAAAAAAAATGTCACAGGACTATCCTGCTGCAATGATGTATATGGTTAGATTTCTAAATTTCTGTGCAAAATATGTTATTTTAATTGTTATTTTAAAAAATATTTCTTTTTAATTTTTGTCTTCATATTCTGCAGGGCCTTAAAGATTAAAATATCAATACTTGAATGAAAATATATGTTCCACCTTATGCCTAAGATGTTTGATATTCAGACAGATAGTAAGGTTAAGCTAAACTGCCTATGTTGCAGGTTAATAAAATAAGCTTCTCTTCTGGAGGACTAAGAATCTAAGTTTTCAGACCAAAAATTAGAGTAAAAGAGGGACTGCAAGGACAAGCAACATTTTGGCCCTAGCCTTTCAAGGTCAGTGAAGACTCAGAACATAGGAGATCCTGTAATGTAGCATCATATAACTCAGTTGTGTCTCAAATTTTCTAATCAGGGAGAATATGGGGCCACAGAAGAAAGTGATTGATGATGTAGAATGTGCCTAAGGAGAGTCATATGGAGAGAAAACATTCTCTCAGGCTTTGACAGACAGCAAATTGGTCAAGCAATGGCCGTGACTCATCTACATGGCTGATACTCAAAAAGGAACTAAAAATTGTGATATAGGGTTTCATGATAAATCCTGAGCGGAGTTGACTGACATTATCACATAAAAGAGTTACGTTTCTCATTATATGGGTCTTACTTTATCTTGGTCTTAACCAACCAGAATGAAAGTATAAAAATGAAGTATAAAATGTATATCCATATTAATATGCTGTGCTGTAAAGGCTCAAGTCACAACTTCTGACATTGCCAGTCTTATGGACAACCCATACTATTATGGACTACTGGACTATATTGGAATATTTTGCTGAATTCTCGCACCTACAATATTTAAATGAAAGTGGAATACCCTTCTCTGACAAAACTAAAAAGTGGGATATGAATGAACAACCATTTTGTATCTGTATAATCAAATAGGATAGATATAGAGCTACATTCTCTTAATTCAATAAATAGAAAGATTTGTCCTAATAGTGCTTGTGGACAGAATATCATGTCTGCACCTTGTACAATGAATGACCACTCAGACACCAATATGCAATTTATTAATTATTAAAAGTCTCCTACGAATCTGTTTTGAGACTGTCTCATTGCTATGCTGTTTGTTTCTCAATAAAATTATCTTTAAAAAAGAAATATTGAGAGCAGACTATGTAAATCATCCTCCTGTTTCAGAATCCAATGAGAGCATTTGCTGTCCTTTCTTTTTTCCAACATAGGAAACCTGCATTTATAATAGGCATGTCAAAAAACAAAGCAAAACCAGAAGGAATTAGTTACACTGCCATTCCTAGAATCCTCTGTTAAGTTTTTGGAGTATAAATCTTGAAGTTTTATTCATCCATATGTAGTAGAAAGATAGAATCACATTATGGGTACTTTTTACTGCCTGTGAACACATTGTAAGCATTTTATGCATACCTAATATAAATGTGAAGTATGCAAGCTTCATGGAAGAATTAAAGTTATTTTCAGCATCATTTTTCTTTCTCACCCGTACCCCTATGAAGAGCTCTGGTTCCCTCACAATAATTGTTTTAGGAGGATAAACATGAGATGATAGCAAATAAGAAGTGTGTTTACCAAGTGGATTTGTACTATTTTCTCTTAGCATTGTTTCAGCAGGAAATGTAATATTTTCAATAAAAGTAACATATTGACATAAGTAAAAAAAAAAAAAAAAAAAAAAAACCAAGCAAACAAAGAACTGGTTGTTTAAGTCAGCGTCCCTAATTGGCATCATTAGATATCTCCTCCTTCATATACTTGGCATTTAGATTCAGATAGGTCATTGCAATTAAAAGATGTTCACAGGAGTCTGCTAGAGAAAAAATGTTTTCTAAATCTCAGTAGGCACTGCATACAAGCTATAAATCCAAGTCCAGAAAACTATCAGAAACAAGGAAAAAAAGAAGTCCAATTGTAATATCAACCGTCTAGTGTATCTTATCAGAACTGTTGAGAACAAGAACAGTTAAGTAAATGTTTACATCACACAAATATGTAGGTAGATTTTAATTTAATTTTATCTTTTCTTATCATATGCAGTAACTATGACCTTGTTCGTCACTGGGGATTTGTGTGTGTATTTAGCAATTCTTAGTTTTTCCCTTCCCTCTCCCCTCAATGAAACCTTCTGCCCCTTCCATTGCACTTTTACTTTTCTTCAAAACCCACTTTCTCTGTTCTCTGTTCTCCTTCCTTTTTTTTTATTTTATTTTATTTATTTTTTTCCCCTTTCATTTTATTGAAGTACAAATGTCACTCAGACAGTTTTAAGACACCTTAACCATACAGATTCGATAAATTAATACATTGCAAACTGTTTTCATAATGTTTTGGTATTGTACAAGGTGCATACATGATATCATATTTACAGATATTATTTTAGCAGATGTCTCTTATCAGTGAATTAAGAGTGTAGCTGCTTACTTATTTTTTATACCTGAATTATATCAAAAATTCAATAATAATTTTCCTAGTGGATGACCGTAGTACTAGAAGCTGACATAATATCCTGTCCAACCACCATTAGTGCAGATCTTGTCTCTCATAGAATTATGTAGAAGCACAGCGTTATCTATCCCACCTGTACTGTCTATACACACACATCATGATTTTTTTCTTTCTACACCCCTTCCTTTGTCTACACCTGTCAAAAGTGGGCACTCCATTGTCATTCAACTAACTTAGGTGCTTTGACTCGACACCACAATCCAACACAGTCCAGCATTCTACCGCCATAGTGAGTTACTCAAAGAAATTGTCGACCATAGCCATTTACAGCTCAGCTTAATATTATGGCCCCACAATGTATACTTCATTTTTATACTTTTCTGCTGGATGGTTAAGACCTAGGTAGATCAAGACTTATATACCAACACATGAACTTTATATTTCTTATGTGGTCAGTGAAGTCCTCTCAGGGTTTATCTTGTAGTCCTATACATTATTCTGTAGTTCCTTTGTCTGTGTCATCCATGTGGATGAGTCACGGCCAATGCTTGACCAGTTTTCTCTCTTTGAGAGCTTGAGAGAAAGTTTTCTCTTCATGTGACTCTCCCCAGGTACACTTTAGAACTTCAATCTCTTTCCTCTGTGGCTCCATAATCTCCTTGTTCAGAAAATTTGGAGCTCATCTGAGTTTCATGATGTTGCAGTACAGGTTCTCCTATGTCCTGAGTCTTTGCTGACCTTGAAAGGCTGAGTGTAGATCTCCTTCCCTTTTGAACAAGTAGCAGGCTTTAACTGATAGAAGGATGTGATTCATCTTGTTGGTTTGTTTTTGAGTCAGGGTCTCCCTGTGTGATTCAGTCTGGCCTTGAACTCACTAGAGATCCCATTCTGGCCTAGAACTTGTGATGATTTGTTTGCCTCAGGATCTTGAGTGTTGGCATTGCAGGCCTATACCACCATGCCTGGCCTAATGTTTCTGCTTTTTATGAGATGAAAGAAACTAGTGTTAAAGAACTTGGTGATTTGACTGAGGTCATCTGTAATGTAAATGGAAAGGAAGGCTTCTGCTGCTACAATTCTTTATGCTCTTTCTACTGTTAAAAATTTGAGTTATTAGTGTTACTGACCCTAGAAAAGGGAATAAACCACAAAAATCATAAAGACAAATTCCTTTCTATAAACGGAAGTTATTTTATCACAAAGAGTTTAATTAAAATCATTACAGTAGAATAACTCATTCCAAAGAAAAGCAGCATGGAACAAGAGAGAGAAACATTGAGAGCTTTCAGGGAAAAGAAAAACGTTTTAGATTTGCAGAGATAAATAGCCTTAAACATAAATGATAACAAAAATGAAATATACTAGGCAGGCATTTAATACAAATGTTTCAGACTTTTGTTTAGAAAATTATGATGTGTCTATCTTCAATAATGGCAAAGGCAGATCTTCTAAGTTAAAATAATTACTTATGTACAGAAAGAGAAAAAGAAAGGAAGAAAAAGGAAGCTGTGATTAAAAGAGCCAGAAGGCTGCTTACTATTTGTATATAGCTCTATGAATCAATCCTGACCTGACCTTCACATGGAATATTTAATATCTAACAGACGACTTGAGCTTTGAACACCAAAATCTCATTTCAGATTACTGATCTGTGAAATTCTAGCAGACATTACAAAATCTTGTGGAAGATAACAAATAACCAAAGGAGCTATGGGCAAACAAACCAACAGCGTATCTAACGGAGTGTAAGAAACCATTTCCAAGGGTGCTGACTGATGTGTAGAACTGTATGCGTCACATTTAATAGCAAAACTTAATATTAAAAAGTGCTTATATCTATGGGTCCATAGGTAACTAAATTGTAGAGTAATATGTCTATATAGAAATGTAACTACCTTAACATATTTTCTTCAGGAGAAAATGGTAATGTTGAGCCGTATTTTTAAAAATTAACATTTTAGTTTTAAGGAACGTCAATATAAAAAAAAATATTCTGACACGATTACCATTACCATGAACTCAAGCTATGCCTTCAGTTACAGGGAAAGTAATTAAATAGCAGTTTCCTGCTAGACTGCCCTCCCCCACTGTCTAGTAAATTCACAACACTCACTACACAGCTGAGAGGTAATTCAGTTTATAATGACATCTTTATAGAACTATTAAGTCCCTTATTGACCTACATAAGCTGGGGAGCAGGTTGACTTGTCAGAGCCCACATTTACATAGGAGGAAACTTAATAATAATAATTTGAATTGGCCATGGTAAGAGAAATCTTACTCTCTGGTCCCATAGGTTGTTTATTGTTTTGGTACTGATTTGCCAACTTCAGGATCATAGAGTTTTTAAAGATAATGGTATTTTCAAAATCTTATTAAACTTAAAGAATACTTGTGTGGTAAAATATCCCAAAGAAGTTAGTTTTTGTGTTGTTTTGTTTTGTTTAACATTTTTCACTTTTAAAGCATTAAGGGAGAATAATTATGGCATAGAATTACTTTAGTTATAAAATCTAGAACTTCTTTTCAGTGTTTTCATTGCAAAACTCACTGTTCAAAAACTTATTTTCTAAGCCACTGTTATGGGTCTTTATGACTTTTATTGCACTTGCTACTTTTTTGTGGCTATCAGGAAAGTGGAAAGGGATAGAGCAAAAGGCTGAGATGAAGAGATGGGCTTTTTATAGGGTAGGAACAGGAACAAGACAGGCAATCATTATGGAAATCAGTGTGGAGACTTCTTAAAAAACTAGGACTTCAAAGCCCATTCAAACCTGCTATCCCCCTTCTGGGAATTTTCCCTGAGGAACTGAAAACATCATATCATAGTGATATATGTGCACCTGTGTTTACAGCAGCACAATTTGTGATAGCCACATCTCGGAAACAACCAAGATGCCCATCATCTGAGGAATGGATGAAAAAGATTGTATTTTTATACAATGGAGTATTACACAGCTCTAAAGAATGATAAAGTCAAAGCCTCTATATTTAAGTGGATGCCACCTGCAGATCTACTCATAAGTGAAACAAAGCAGACCCACATGTGTAAATATTGCATAAGGCTAGAGCAGTCATTCACAGCTCTGCTTGTGGGCACAGGACCAAGCGACTTATCAGGGGCCTCAGTTATAAAAATGAATATTTCACAATCAGATATATACGGGGTGTTTGGTGAGGTGTGGGGTGAGCTCCTCTGATCTTACGGCTTATAGATTGTTATGCTCAAAGTAATTCTTTAAAAACTTTAGATAAAGAAGAAGCTCTGAGCAAAACCTAGTCACTATGGTAGACTTGTTGAAAGCTTTATCTGGGCAACTTTGTTTTTCTTTCTTTTTTTGAAGCTTATTAAGATATAGGGAGATAGGCTTTCTGGTTTCCTAAAGGGTGCAACACACGTTGTTGGCTGCACCTGCCACTTAAAGAGGGCTTGACGCGTAGGGTTGCAATCATTCTTCAGAGCATCGCAAGTGGGCTCCACTGTTAGGGTGGCATTAGGGATATAAATACTATTATCACCAGAAGAACTGTTAAGTTAGTGATGTCTGTGTGTGCACGTGTTTGTACGCATGTGTGTTTATAAACCTAGAGTATTTTATTTTAATGTAATACTCATCATGTTTTGACCTCAAATATTTATTATGCTCAGCAGTAAAAATGAGAAATAAGTATTTTACTATCGAATAAACAGACCAATGTGAACACATTTGAAAATATGTAATTAATAGACTGAGGCAAAAGGGTTGTTGCATGTTCTCGGCCAGCCTGAACTACATGGCAAGACGGTCATTTTTTTTTTTAAGGACAGGGTCTCACTGTGCAGTTCAGGATGCCTTGAGTTTTCTAGACAGCCCAGGGGCCGGCCTTGGACTCCCAGGGATCCTGAACCTCAGTCTACTGAGTGCTGGGATTACAGGCATGTGCCACCACACCCAGCTCAAAAAATATATATATAATGAACTAGTTATTCAATTTTTATGGACTCTAAAATAGCATACTGGGCCTGGGGAGATAGCTCAGCAGTCTAAGCGCCTGCCTGGCAAATGCAAGCACCTTTAGCTGGGCAGGGCGTGTCAGCCACCCAATGGGACATGGTGGAACACACCTGTAATCCAGAGCTGGTGGAGGTAGGAGGGTCACTGAGTCTCAACTGTGCAGGGTGATCCTCTACCAAATAAATAAATAAAAATTACAAAAAACTAACTTACTTTATTTAATGTGCTTTCTCAGCATATCAAAATAATTTCCATATACAACAACCTCTCAAAGGCTTAGAGCTACCAGTTTTCTGTATTTTCTCCTTTTACCACTTTGGAGCATGTTCTTGAGATATTTAACATTTGGTTAAAATTTTACTATTATTTATTCAATGAACATTTTTGATTGTAGAGAGATTCACTGGACCAAATGTAAAATTCCCTGTGCCTCATTTCCTGACGTCCCTTTCTGAAGATGGCCTGAGGGAGAGAGACATCAGGGCTCCTAGCAGCATGCGTTCAGTCAGCACAGGGGCTGAAAGATGCCCAGGCCAATCTCATGTATTATTAAAGCCAGGAAGGCTTTCCGCCCTGCTAGACAGTGTGGCCTGCCCTCCACCGCAGATGCACTCCTCAGGCTTTCTGTATGTCCGCCAGTGGTCCAGGTTGCCTGCACATGGCAGATAGAATTGGTAAAAGGAACTGAAGAATTTCCCATTCTTACTAGGCAGTATTCCAGACAGGAGATAAGAATAGCTCCAATAGCTGAGCTAGCCTGTGAAAAGGGCTGTGCTTTTCATGTAATACTTATTATTAAGATGCAAATTTCCTCTCAACCAGCAGAGATGTCTGTGGGTGCTCCGCAGACATTCTGGTAATTGTGACAATTTGTGTGCTCAGTGTCTTAGTTTTCAATATTTTCCAATTCCATTTTAGGACAAATGGAATAGGCTCCAAGAAATATCCAGAGACATAAGTTTGCAGGTATTCATAAAATAATTTCAGTGTTGCATTGTATATTCAAAATAACATATACAAGGATTTACCCTATTCAGTGCACATAAGATTCAAATATAACTTAGGGAAAATGAATGTACTTATTAGAATTGGATTAATATAGTGCTTGGACAGTATGTTATAGAAAGAATCACCAAATATTCCTACAGCATTCTCGTTAGCAGGTTATGTAATCATTTAAAAAAAATTATTTGGTTGATGTGCTGTTTTTTAATTTTGTTCCCATTAATATACTTTTTTTTTGTGGTACTGGGGATTGAACTCAGGACCTTTGGTGTGTCAGGCTGGTGCTTATGCCCTTGAGCTACCTCCCCAGCCCAGTATCCTATTTCTGAAGGGCCAGCACACTATGTTTATGTTGTCGTTTCTTTTACAAAAAGAATTCTGTCCCACATTTTAAAAAATCATGTATTTATTTGGTACAAGGCTTTGCTATGCAGCTTGGACTCAGTAATCCTCCTACCTCAGCCTCTTCAGAGTTGAGACTCCAGGTGTGTCCCACCACGTCTGATTTCAGTGGCTGGCTCAGTGCCTGGGGTCTGGGGCTGGTTTATCAGGGATAGAACCAATTCCTTGTGTTTGCTGGGCAGGTGCTTAAAGCACCACATCCCTGGTCCCTTCATCTCATATTTAACGCTGAGTCTCTTACTTTTTTCCAGCAAAATTAGCAAATTGGTTTGTCTTCAACTAGTAATCAATGATTTTAAAAATACATAACTATGATATATGGTACACAATTACCATATCTTTAGCTTTTCTGTGTAACCAGTATTAAATTCTGACAGTAATTTTGTTGAGATTTGGGATTAGTATTTTAAAAGTGTTGATTTGAAAGAAATTTTCAATAAATGCAGCATCGTTTACTACTTGGCTTGAAGCTTGCTTCTCTCCTCGCAAACTAAAGATATTTCATATCTATATATAATCCCACCCTCAGTTCCTCTACTGCACCCATAACCTCACTTGGACTTTTATTGACAATAACATTTCAAGGTTTTTGTTAATGGAAATATAGCCAGTTTTAAAAATATTTAAAAATTGTGCCCTAGGACATCTTCAGCTTTCCCATTTTCCCTAATTTTCAGACAACTCTTCTTACCACCATGTGCACACACAAATCGCCACCACTTTTGATATTTTTAATCTATCCATAATTTCTTTTCCTATATATAACCATGAATATGCAGTCAGTTAACCCTTTATAATATATGAAATGTTGGACCTTATACACAAAACTGTACATTATTTTAAATTTTAATAAGTTATAGAGATCTCTGCACATTACTAGTGAGCTTAATTATTTCTTTCTTTCTTTTTTTTTATTTTTGGCAGAACTCAGGATTAAACTCAAGACCTTGCACTTGCCAAGGAAGTGCTTATTCCACTGAACCATCTCCTCGGCCTCAATTATTTCTATCTTAAAGCTATGTATATTACTTGGCAAAAGCTACTTAATATTTCATCTCCCCTCTCTTGGTTCACTCTCTTTCTCTCCCTCAGTCTCTCTGTCTCTGTCTATCTGTGTCTGTCTGTCTGTCTTTCTATTTCTCTCTCTCTCACTCTCTCTCTCTGTCTGTCTCTCTCTCTCTCTCTACACACACACACACACACACACACACACAGGTTCAAAGAGATAAATTTAAATATACATCAATTCAAATCTATATGATCTTCTGTAACAGTGATTTCTTGAAATACAGATATTTAATAAAACTTTACATATACTATTCATGGAAAAAATACTGCGGTATTCCTCACCTAGGCTATGCCAATTCATCCCCACCTCCCATTAGTGATATATAAGAGGAACTGTTTCCCACAGTGTGGATGACAGAACACATGGTCAATCAAATCTTATTAATCCAGTGAGTATAATAATGCATTATGGTGCACTTTCTTTTTCTTCCGCACCAAAAGATCCTTCCATTTCTTTATTAAATTCCTTGTTACTCTAAATATTATGGCTTTCTTCAGTTTAAAACACAGCACAGTCTTGCCTCAGCCCTTCTGTCCCTCCCATTGTTGCTTTCTTGTCCTCTTCATTTCCTGCTCCTCATTCCCTTCAGCATTTTCTTTTTTAAAAATTTTTTAAATTTATTTTTTATTTTATTGAAGTACAAATAGTAATGAGACAGTTTTAAGACACCTTAACAAGACAGATTAGATAAATTAATACATTGAAAACTGTTTTCATAATGCTTTGGTATCACAGAAGGTGCATACATGATATTATACTTACAGACATTATTATAGCAGATGTCTCTTATCAGTAAATTAAGAGAGTGTAGCTGTTTATGTATCTTATATTTTATACCTTAATTATATCACAGATTCAATAATTAATACTTTCTACCGTGCTATTTTCCTAGTGGTTGTCCGTAGTACTAGAAGCCAACATAATATCCTGTCCAACCACCATTAGTGCAAATCTGGCCTTTCATAGAATTATGTAGAAGCACAGTGTTATCTATCCCAACTGTACTGTCCATACACACACATCATGATTCTTCTTTTCTATACCCCTTCCTTTGTCTACACCTGTCAAAGATGGCACTCCATTGTCATTCAACCCATTTAGGTACCTGAACTTGACGATACAATCCAACACAGTCCAGAATTCCACAACAATAGTGAGTTATCTGAAGATGTTGTCAATCATAGCCATTTACAGCTCAACTTATTGTTATGGCCCCACATTATATACCTCATTTTCATACTTTTCTGCTGGATGGTTAAGACCAAGATAGAGCAAGACCTATATACCAAAACATGTAGTTTTTGTTTCTTATGAGGTCAGTGAAGTCCTCTCAGGGTTTATTTTGTAGTCCTGTACCTTATTCTGTAGATCCTTTGTCTGTGTCATCCATGCGAATGAGTCACGGCCAATACTTGACCAGTTTGCTTCCTGTGAGAGCCTGAAAGTTTTCTCTCCATGTGACTCTCCCTAGGCACACTGTAGAACATCAGTATCTTTCCTCTGTGGCTCCATAATCTCTTTGTTCAGAAAATTTGGGGCTGAACTGAGTTTCATGATGTACAGGTTCACCTATGTCCTGAATCTTCATTGAACTTGAAAGGCTAGGGCCAACATGTTGGCTGGCCTTGTGGCGCTTTTATTTCTCCAGTTTTGGTCTGTGAACTCAGGTTGTTACCCATCCAAAGGAAAAGCTGATTAGTGCCCTGCAGCACTTTCTGGTGTGGCTGCTATCGCAGGCCCCATGACTCCCGCTGCGCCCTGTGAAGTGGCAGGTAGCTTGGCTGTGTCTGGAAAGCTCTTCCTGTTGTATTTTCACCAGATTTTCTTGACCTTCTACACAGTGGCCATTGCTGTCTTTCAGCTGAAATCCTGAAACCAGCATTGGAGAAACAAAGCACAGCAATATCTCATCTGATTTTTCAAGAAATGCTTTGCTTGCTCTGTATCAATCCCTTGTGTAGGATGCATTTCAGGGTTTTGATTTTAAAATATCAGGCGGTCCTTCAAACACCCTTGGTAGCTTTATCCTTTGCCATAGTTAGTTTTCAGTCCATCTCCTTGTGCAGATGGCTGTCACTACATATTGCATAGCGTTAATTGTCCCCAAATTTGTATCTCCTGCCTAGATCACCTTTGGGTCCCTTCTATCCTGCTATTATACTTATAAACAGAGGAAAAAGACATTTCAAAAATTACATTAGGATTTTCAGATAATGATAGGTATAAAAATAATTACTATTAATAGATAACACTTACTGAGTGTTCGCCATGCATTAGAGGCTTAAGTAACAGTTGTAAGCATTGTGTGACTATTTGGTGAAATAAAGTCTGTGCTATACTGCAGTTCAAATCTTGTTTCTGAGCACCAATAGGAAAAATTCATGAATAGATATTGAGTATTCAAGGAAAAACTTCATGCTTTATAAATACACTGAAATTTAATGAGGCTTTTAGGTTTGGTGACCGACCAGGTTAGCTCGGAGAGCCCCCTGGTGGTAACAGAGAGGAAGAAATATGTGAAGAAAGGAAGAGCGCTTTGATTCAAAAAGTCACAGGAGGCTGTTCTTCTACTCAGACCAACGAAGGTCAAGACTCTTAGGACTCATGTAACTCATGTAACCTGCTTCTTTTTGAATATACAAATACATTTGTGGGAAATAGCCTGTTTTCTTGTAACGCTGCTTAATTTACTAACCTTAAGAGGGAACATTGAAGAGGAAATATTTCAAAAATAAAAATAAGTGAAAGAGGAGTTAGGAAAAATAAAGAAGAAAGTAAGAAATAAAGAAAATAAAAATAAGGGCTGAACTTACACAATCTGCCAGAGAGATATGCAGGAAGCCTGTCACAAATGCCAGCCTCAGCCCTCTTGCTCTGTCCTTTCTTTGTCCCTCATAGATGACCTGTAAGGTCATCTCATATCACTGAAATATGTAGCTTCTTGCTATATTTCAGAAACAGTGTCAGAATTTTCCATGGAAGTACAGTGAATCAGTACATTCTAGAGGATAATTTGGGCTCACTTTATCCTCGATAGTATGGGTCCCACTGAGGACCCCATGGGGACATCCCTTGTGTGAGGCACGCTGAACTGCTCTGGGTTAGAAGACAGGGTCAGGAGAGCCTGCAGAAACTCGGTGGCTCACATCTCTGCTGCTTTCCTTCATCTCAGTGGATGCCTCATGTCATGTAGCCAAAACCAAAGACCAATGAGACAGAAGCAGATTTCACTCCAGAAACATGGCTGCATCACATGCTCAAACAGGATAAGGTCAAGAGTAAAAGTGTTTTGAAGTCATTAAGCCAGAATAATTGTTGTAAATTTGGGGTGAAGTGTCACTTTCTAACCCTTCCTATGAGAAAAGGAAACACAGGGGATCAGAATAAGTAATTCTACCAGGAACTTCAGGTATAAGAGTTTATACACAGAAAAGGCAAAAAGGCAGGCAAAGGGCTGGCTGGGCTACATCAAGTTTGATGTCGCCTGGATTGTGAGTGCTTTCTGAGAGCACTAGCCAAGGCAAGGAGAAGGAACTGAGTGTACTTGAGATGGTGCTTTTCATGCCTGGAGCTGGGAGCAAAAGGAAGCCTCAGAGATGTTGTTTCTTTAGCCTCAGCAATTAAATCATATATCAAGTTATTGGTGAAGAGAGAGAGGTCAAGGGAAAAGAGAGGATCCAGTTTGTTAGTTAAGAAGTTGCAAATATTTGCATGAATACAAAGTTTAGTTTATTAAGACATATTTCTATATGGATAAAACAAGAAGAGTTAATGGATTAGACAAATGGAAAGTTAAGATATAAAGAAATTCAAGTACTGTAAAGACAGGTTTTTAAAAAGAAGTTGAATATATTACAGATTACATGGATGAGATGTCGCTTTATAAGGACGAGAATAGTAGCAAATAAGCATTTTAGGGAAGAATAACTAGCAGACAAATGAATTACAACAAATTTATATATGTATGTGACAGGTTTGTGTCCAGAGAATCTTCTGTTTATTTGTTAAGGTATGAACCTAAAAGCAATCCAGAACTCCTTAAAATAATCCCATTTAGGAAAAACATTCATATGCAAGATTAAAATCAATGGGGCTGTGGAGATCGCTCAGTGGAATAAGTGCTTCCCTGCCAAACCCAAGGGCCTGAGTTCAATCCCCAATTCCCCTGCCCCCAAAAAAGATTAAAATAATTTTTTCCTTTAAGGTGTTGGACAAGCATAATTTCTATAGAGAATAGAAAAATCATCATTTAATGAAAGTTTCTAGGCCATGTGTCACAATGCTAAGGAGAAAATATGTACTCTATATACCCTGTCAACGTAAGCTATCTTCACAGAATGAAATAATGGGCCACCATTTTATCACATTCAAAGAACAATTCCACGAGTGACAGTAGAAATCCTTGAAAAAGCATTAGTTCATCTTCCTCTACTGCTTTTTTATTGCAATAAATAAGACATAATTCTTAATTTTCTCAGCTTTTGTATTTCAATAGTGTCCCAGGACAATATCAACATTTTTTCTATCACTTTTCTTTAACAAAAGCCAAGCACTTCAATAAAAACACCCTATTATTCTGGATTCTTGTCAAAAAACATTGATACAATATTCCAGAGTCATCAGGGAGCCCTGTTTGTAAAACGGTGGAAAATACTGAATTGAAAAAGAGAATATATGTTGGTTCTGTAAGGGGTGGGGTAGAAAGTTGTGTTTTAGCCACAAGGTGGCAGAAGAGGCTAGGAACTCAGAGGACCCTTTCAAACCAGCCGAGTTGTTTCAAGCTTCTAATTTTATCAAATATGGATGGAAAATTCTAGGATAACTAAACTACATACCTTTATGACTTGTACACACGTGTAAGACAAGTGCGTAGATAACATAACTAAGAAGATGACAACACTACTGCTTACCCTCAAACTCCACTTACAATGTATTCTAATGTTGGCTTTTAGTGAGGTGTTGAATTGCTTTTGAATAAGCACTTCCTCTTAAGAAAAAATGCTAGCATATATCTGCTGCACTCACACACACACACATATTTGCACACATGCACACCACAGACTCCTCCTATGTTTCTGCCATGCCACTTGCCTCAAGGAATAAAACCCTTCTCCTGTCTGCTGCTGATGAGTGAAGGAAATGTCATACTTGGAGAGATACTCATGAGGAATATCTTTAATGTACCTTTAATGTTTTCTATGTTAATTCTCTATACAATTTGTGGACCTTCTAGGGTTGCACACTGTAAACACCTCTGAGCTTTACTTGAATGGAATTAATATTGTCTTCACATAAAGACAATAAGTTTATTGTAGCATCACCATCAATATGGCTAAATATCTGAGATCAACAAAAGTGAAATAAATGCTACCAGGATGTTGTCTGGTAGCATTATAGTTGATGTGGGGCAATGCTATTCTAAGCAAATCAAAAGTAAATAATTATTTTGTTGTCATAAATGCTGATTGTTTTTAAAGGCAGGGCCTTGTGTGTAGTCCAGGCTGTCCTTCAATTCACTATGTAGCCAAGGCTGGCCTTGATTTCATAATGATCGTCTTGCCTCAGTCTCCCGAGTGCAGGAATTACAGATAAGTGCCAAGAAAATACTGGCACCGTACTGCAATAACTTGCAGTCAATTTTGCCTTTACATCACAATGCAAACTTCTTTCAAAAGCCTTCAAGATGCTTGGTTATCTATTGTTCTCTATAGAAGTCTATTTGCCTAAACAGACCAAGGCCTTTTACACTGTGCCTGTGCCAGTATTTTTGCATCTTGAAGTAACTAACCTGCCTTTCTCTTTTCTTGAATGTAGAAAGCCTCTTTTCAAGAAGGGTCACTGAAACTGCTGCTTGGAAATCTCTTTTAAGTCTAGCAGCACTACAGAAATGGTCACTTTTTTTTTGGAATTTTAGCATGGTCATTCCTGTTTTCATTACTTTAGGCCTATATTCTACTTGCTGTTTTGCATACCTACATAAGAAAGAAACTCTTATTTTGTCATTTTTGTGTTTCTGATACCTGGAAGAGTGATTTAATTAAAAGAGGCACTCCAACATTTTATGAAGGAATGAAGGAGGTCGTGTTAGCCAAAATTCATTAAGTCTATACATGATGCATTTCTACATCATCATTTCTATTCAAATGCAGCATTTAAATTCATATATTATAAAAACAGTTCTGGAGCTTAATTTCTGTATATTTATTTTTCTATTAAATTGGGAAGTATTTTCAATTTGATTTAAATTATGAAGTACAAATCATGACACTATTAGCTGTCAACTCTAGTAATTTATACTAACAAAAATTATTTAAAAAATTATACAGATTGTTGCACAGCATTTGGCTAAGATGAACTGTGAAATTTATACTGATAGAATGATTCCATATGGTAAAGTTGGACTTCAACTAACATCACATGGTAACTATCTCTTTTCTTTTTCCTTTTTTTTTTTTTTTGCAGAACTGGAGATTGAACTCAGGCCCTTGTGCTTACCAGGTAAGTGCTTATTCTACTGAGCCATCTCCCCAGCCCTCACTTTTCATTAATAACCTAGGTCTTCCCTTGATCTTGAAGTAGAAAAAATGTTAACTAAATGGATAAGATATTAATGCTTCCATATCTAGTACACCTTACAATTAAACAGGTGACATTTCACTTTTAGCTGATGGATTAAAATCTGACCTGATTGTGAAATAAATTAGCTGATCTTTATTAATGTACTTGGTCACTGTAAGAGGTTCCTTAAAAGAAAATCATACATTACCACTGTGTATGTCTCCATATAATTTAGAACACAATGATAGAATCTTTATGCATTACCCAAAAAAATAGCATTCATACCAGGAAAACAGAAAAATATGGATCTTGTATTTTTCAGGTAAGATTCAGGTAGGAGATGCATATCTAGTAAATGTAGAAAAATGAAAAATTGATTTTATATAAACAAAATTTTTTCAATATTATTTCAAAACTATTCAGATAGAATCACTTCCAGAAAAATGGTGACTTTTCCCTATTTTTGATACATTTGAAGATATGTGTTTTGCTTTTTAGGTTTCTGGGTGATTTAACTTTTTGGTAAAACATCAATATCATTAACAACATCAATTACTTGTCTGAGAAAATGTTGTTGATTACATAGGACTGCACGCAGAGAGAGAGGGGTTTGGAATCAGTGCAGAGTTTTTATCAGAGTAGGCTCAAGTTCATCAATTTATTCTCTTCCATTTAATAAATGTGTGTGTGTGTGTGCGTGTGTGTGTGTGTGTACTGTCAACAGTGCTCTTTTCTGTAATAGGCGAAAATTAATTCATTAAGTATAGGCTATAAACTTCTTAAAGAAAATGTTAAACTTCCATTTAAAAAGTATAGTTTATCAACAACATAGAAACATTTAATGCATTTTTACATGAAAATTTCTTTGATGTTTTAGTAAGATCTAATTAAGGACATAAGAACAAAATATAGTTGACAGTTTGAGTTTGAAACAGATTACAATAGTGTCTTAAAGGCAGTTGCAGGAACCAGTGTTCGATCCATGATGTGCTGTGCGCGCCCCGCCGCAATGGCGCACTGAGACTGTGACTAAGACTGGGCGTGGTGGCGGGTGGCGCCCGTCATCCTAGTGCTTGGGAGGCTGAAATCAGGAGGATCACTGAGTGCAATCTGCAGTGTGACCCTGTAGACCCAGTACTAAGTATATTTTAAAAAAAGCATCTTAAAATGGAAAATCTGCATAGGCGTATATTTGTGTTCATGTACACTATTTTGTCCTGTATTTAGGACAAGGTCTACAGGGTGCTCAGGGTCTCACTACACAGACTGGACTCCTAGTGATCCTCCTTGTTTTCAGCCTCCCAGGAGCTGGGATTACAAGATCATGCCACCATGCCCAGTCTCAGTCACCATCTCAGCGCATTCCCTGGGTGTGGTTGGCATAGCACGCCTGGGATTGAACCAGGCCTCTGTATCTGCCTAAGCAGGCACTATAGTCCACTGAGCTATCATGCCTGCCCTGAGACAGGGTCCTGAGGTCACTACATAATCTAGGCTGGCCACAAATTCATGATGGTCCTCCTGCTTTACCTTCTAGAGTGCTGGGATTATAGGTATGTATTACTTTACCTCCCTTTATCTGTTTAAATTTTAAAAGTGTCTACATTGGATAAACCTGAATTTTCAAGTAAATATTCCAAGTATTTCCTTACTTTTTTAGGTTAAGAAAAACATTTGTTACAGTAATTTTAAAATTATGTAAGAAGGAGGGAAAATACAAAGGAAAACTATAGTTTTTAACCCTATTGTATTGAATTGACCAATATTTGTGGTTTTCAGATTGGAATGGCTTTCAAAAATGAAGAATAATTCATACATTTTGTATCATAATGCTTGGGCATACTAGTTGTGTGATGCATTTTTAATAGTACAGATGAAATTTCTTCCTTTAATGATACCTAAGTTGAAATCTCTATTATATTTCTCATATTATCAATATAACAGTTGTACAGTTGGGAGTGACTGACATAGAGAGACAACAGACAGCGACAGAGACCAAGACTGAGATACAGTGAGAAGTTCCAGATTTACATCAATTAAGTCCCTCGAAACATGTCATTAAATTCTCAAATAATGTATTTCTTTCTCTGGACATCCCGTGTTTGGCAGAGCAACTGTGATTTCCTTAAGGAAAATGATGCTCGTTACCTATAGCATATATATCATGCTTATCAATCTTATCAAATTCAATGGATATAAGAGTAAATAGAAATATTTTATGAAAACTTCCACTGGAAGATGATGATTAAACATTTTAGCTCCAATAAATCTTATAGAGTGTTTTTAAATAAAAATTATAATAGTTTATACATATTTTATTTTGGTGACTGTTATGTTCAGAAATAGTAATAAGAAAGGCCATGGCAAATACAATACTTAACAATCCCAGGATATATATTTTGACTATTTCCACCTAATTTTTTTCATGTCTAATTTATCCATATATATTTTTTTTTATTTTTTTACTTTTTTACTTTTTTAATTTTTTAATTTTTTTTTGCAGAACCAGGGATTGAACTCAGGCCCTTGTACTTTTCAGGCAAGCACTTATCCTACTGACTTTTCTATCGCTTTATTTTCCTAAGAGTCACACATAACCTACTGAAAAAAACCCCCAAACAAGGTGTAGTGTTCAATGTTTTTCAGACTCTATCCCTACTTTCAGGCTTTTACTCTCAATTTCTCTGTTAGGCATATAAGAGTGCATCACAATAATAAAATTCTTTTCAGTTTTCTTGCAATAATTTTTAAATTAGCGAAAATTTCAAAGATGGCTTATAAATGTGTAGACATTAAAATATAGTTCCTCTAAATAACATCTAAAGCTAGACTACTAATGCCAGAGACGTACAGGACAGTCACTGTTGTCTTCTCATAGAAAGACTTGATTCAAGTGCAAAATTCTTTAAAGTATTCTAAATCTTGTTTTGCCCTCAGTCAAAAATATTTAAAAGTACTATTTCCAGTATCAGAAGTCTTGCAGAGAAGTCTGAATACAAATGGAAGGAATGTACATTTACAAGCTTTATATTCTATCGACAGCTCTAGGGAAGAAGTTATATACAGGTTGCAGTCTCCAGATGTTACTAGCTTTTTTGCTATGTGAGATTGTGGCAGATGGCTTTTTTTTCGCATATGTTTATACGAGATAAATTAAAGTCAATTATTGGGCACTGGATCCAAAGACACTTAACTTTCAAGCAGGTTATTAGAGCTAAAAAGAACATAAGCAAAGTGTATAGCACAGTGTTTGCTATAGATCAGATTTAAAGTAACAAATCACGGACAATTTGTTTATGCTCTCTGAACAAACATCATTCGATTTCCATTACAGTTCTATAAAGAAACAAAAGCCCTGAGAAGGTAGCTTATTTATATCCAATACTAACTGTTTGAATAAAGCCTGTGAACCCAATAATTTGTGAATTTAAGATCACATCACAACTTCTCTAAATTTCATAAGAACGCAATTTTTGTTCAGTTCTTCACTAGTGTAAGGGCAAAGTAGCTTTTTTCTACTTTAAAAGGTTTTAATTCATGAAATAATAATGTCCAGTTTAATAATCATCTCTGTGATCAAGGTTCTATAGAATGGGCATATATTTAGAAGGCATAAACAAGCATCTTTGCCTTTTGTCATTCTAACATGCTCTCTGTGTTATGACAAAATTTTGATGTGAAACAGTGATGTGACCTGGAGTTTGTCATTGTTCCAACACAGAGAAATTATTGTTTTTATTAATCCACTGGAGGTCTCTAGGCAAGATATATGCGAAACCTAATAGTAATTATTTGAAGAAATGAGCTATATAAGTTGCTTGGGAATATATTCCCAAACCAATTTAAATAGTTATTACATTATTTAATTTTGCTAAAACAAATCCAACCAATGAGAAATAAATTTTTCCAACAGAGATGAGTAGCTCAATGTCTATTTCATCACTTGCTTTTTAATTGAATATAAAATTAAATTTTCAAAAAATAGTCTTTCACAATAATTATGATGATCATTTTGGTTAAATTATTCTAGAACATGTTATTATGATTTGATTCAGATGTGTTATTAGGATGACCCCAAATAATTCATCTGTGAAATTGGTTGCTAACGTCTTAATAAATCAAATTCGTCCAGTTGCCTATTGCTCTATACAGCAGCAAAGTTTCCAAGCACTGACTGTTGTTTTCTACACAGGAAAAGAAAATACTTATATATTTAACTCACTCATTTCAAGGGGATATTGATTACTTCAATTACAAAAGAACAAAATTGCAGTCTTTTGGGGATGACCAATGTCTTTTTGGACAGCTACACTCAGCAAAAGTTCTAGAAACATTTATAGAGATTACCTACACTCTAAATCGTTCAACTATAGGACCTTGGATTCATTTTTTTAGTACAATGTGTAGCAACTATATTAAATAGCTCATATTCTTTTATATCCACAGATCACTAGCATCCTCACAATGTGATTATATTATCTCTTTTAAAATTATCAGATGGAAAGATATACACCAACTTAATGAAAATGTTAATACAAGGGCTGAAGTGTAAGACTGTGGTGTCTTATTATTCACAAATACTGACACTAGATTCAGTAGAAGTACTGGAAAAGGATCTTCTCTACTATGTCCTTACAGTATCAATTCCTTGACCTTCCAAACAATACCAGTCTTCCTACAGTGGAATTCTGTTACAAAGAATTTTGGTGGAGGAGAATTTAGAGGTCTCTAGACAGATATACTTCCTTGGGCCACATCACAGCAAACAAATATCACTACCATGACATGTGTACCATTGATATGTGACACATATAACAATTTGATCTCTTTTGTTTCTTTCACTTTACAGCATCATTTTACCAATGAGAATCATAAATCTCATTCTGTCGAGTGAGAAGCTGGCTATTCTATCTCTTAGCAAGAAAATTATTGGAAAATAAATTTAGCTTTTGGTGAAAAGACTTGCTATGTTTTTTTCAAACTCCAATTCCATAGGTAAGAAAATAAATCTGGATAACTCAGACATGAATAATCTAGTTTATCCATTTGTGGCTCTCATTAGTAAAAGGGGAGGCAAACATAACATGATAAATAGGAAAGAGAAAAAAATCTGTTTACTTTCCTTAGGGTTTCCAATCAGATAGAGAGAAGAAAGAAGGATGAAGCCATAAACAACAATATGTGGCTTTCTCTCTCTCAACTTTATGTTAGAGGTGAGGGCCCAGTGTAACACAATTAAAGGAAGGGAAAAGTCATTTTTTTCTGAAAGCATTTAGTGTTTCATGGATTTATTATCTGAAGCTAAGGTGAATGTAATGAAGGTGAAATTTGTTGGAGGGTTGTACTAATATTAATAAACTCAACCATCATTTTTGAAAAATTCCATTTTAAGAAAACATATAGTAAAATTTATATGCAATGTATCTATAGACCTCCATTTCACATAATTAAGCATTGCAGAGGATCATAAAAATGTTTTAAAAGAGAAGTGGAAGACCAAAATTAAAGGAACCAAATGGCAAGCTAAGTAGAGATGTTACTTGACAGGTATGCCAGACAGCAAGGACTGTGCTGTTGAATATATAAAGTTTAGTTTGAATCCAGGATTTCCAAACTTTGTACCTGATGAAGGGGAAAGATGCTGAAGATTCTTATTCCCAGCATTTCTTGGGTAACTATAGAAGTCTAAGGATACTTTGTAAGCTCTAGAGATGAAGACAAGAATGAAACAAGCTCGTGTCTGCCTCTGAAATGCATGACACAGCTCTGAAGACTGAATAAAATTTGAACTTAATTGAAAAGAATACATTTTCTGTTGCCTCTGATTATTAATATATTTTAATTAACTTGGAAGTGCTTCAGGAGTGTATTTGAATATCAAGTCTTGACTCCGTGTATTGTATTCTACTTAAATTTAAAGGAAAGACATAAAAGAGACTTTCATATATTGGTAGCTTTTCTACTGTGGAAATATCCCCCTTCCAGATCTTGGGATCAGTGCATAACTTAGCCTAAAAAGAAAATGACATTTGTGGTAGAACACGGAAAAAATAGCTACTAATGAAAGGACCTTAGAGTGCAGAATTATACTAGAAAATTTGAGTGAGGCCAAAGTGCTGATAAATATCCTTAAATATAGAATAAGAAGGTAGGACATTGAAGGTCAGAATGACAAGAAGTGAGAAAACTGTACCCATCTTTTACTTGAAGATGAAAGGGGTCAGTTGTTCATGGAGTGCCTCAAAAACCTAGAAAAATCGATAGCCTCTAGAATGGGGAAGAGTTATGCTGACATGGGTTTTAGTCCTATGTGTGTTGGATTTGAATTCTGACCTACAGAATTTCAAGTGTATCAACTAATTTTCTTATAAGTCAATCAGTTTCAAGTATTTTGTCTTAACAGAAATAGAAGACTAGCACTCTCATATTTGTCACTGTTTAGATAAGTTCCTAGGTGTCCTCTTGATATTACTGTTACTTTTGTCAAAGATCGAGTAGAAATGGGTATATTAGTCAGCTAAGATCAAGAGAACATATTGTGTTAGTGCTCAGACAGAGCCTGAAAACACTGTAACTGTTTTACAGAAAAGAAGAACTCATGCTTCTTCTTGGTGCTTTGTCCAGGATAGGGAATCTTATTTATTTATATTTTTCCATTCCAGTGTTTTGTTTCAGACAGGTTTCAAATAACTAAATGTCTAACATCTTCAGGGATCAGTTGTCAGCCTCAGGGGCTCTTGCTTGCTCATCAAATAGCCGATCCATCTATTGACAGATTTATTAAGGGTACTTTAAGAATTAAGCCTCCTAGATTTCCTGTTTGCAAATAGAATTTGAGTCTGATCCTGCAGGCACTCACCTGACCGTCCCTTGAACTGCTGGCCAGGCCTCCTTATTCTGTGTGTACCTTGACTCCTTTAGCAATACAAGCTAAGAACTGAAGCTTTGCTGGTTCCGTGCCCTTCTAATAATGTCTCTGCTTGGTTTGTCATTTGCTTCTTTTTTATTGTGCCCCCCACTTAAAGAATTTTCAATGATCCACTACAATGTTTATTTATATATTCCCTAGATTAATGTTCAAACAAATTACATACAGTACCTTCCACTTCCTAACTCTCTCACCTTATATAATCTGCCACTCTCTCCCAGAATAAATAAAGGGAAGATTGACTGTAAATTTTCACTTCTGCTTTGGAATACTTAGGATAACATTCCCTTCCAACAACCATATTCTTGGGTATGGGGTGGGAATCAGATTGGCATCCATTTCAGGAACTCAACCTCTTCCTAAATTCTGATCAACAAATGCATGTTTTCATGGAAGTCTGAAAAGAAATTTTAATATAGGAGCTGATGTCAGGATTTTTCACTACCAGCTGCTGAAATTCCTCATTCGGAAGGTACATGTAACTAAGGAAACACTGTTATAAGGAAATATAGAATAGGCCACTTTGAGCTACTTGGGTTCATAAGAAGGCAACTAGAGAACTCCTATTCCCAAATGTGTGTGTTAGGGTAATGAAAGTACATGGGGCACTGGTAGGACGCTATGTAGTAACAGTCTATGCTCTTCTTGGTGACAGAATTTGAAATATGAACCAATAGTATTTTAGGAATAAATATGTTGGTGACTTCTCAGAAATCCATATATTTTGTGTGAATATTGACATGTAAATATGTGTGGAAACTGTGTTTGACGAGGAGAGAAAAATTATGAGAACAGGAAAAGCACACTTGTAGTCTCTTGATTTATTGTGTTGGAATCTCAATGTTTATTCCAGTTACAAGACTTCTCCAGGGCCTTTAAACATTTATATTTGTATGCATTTAGTGCACATGCAAACACATTAGTTAATGTACTGAGATTAAATAATATTGTTTTTTCTTTGTGTTCCATCTTAATTTCCTTATTATCAATATGTCCACAAGATATATACATATATATATATGTATGTATGTATATATACACACCCACAGAAACACACACTACTACACTTTCAAAATGTTGCATACTATTTAAAAGTAACTCTGTATAAATACAACATAACCGATGTGAGAATCCTTTCTCTTCAAGGACTGTTTTGAGTGCTATTCACACGGCAAGGATACAGCTGAGATAGTTTTCCAAATCAGTGTGTTCATAAACACATCACCTGAGCAAACATGGGCACAAATCTTCTAGTCTGTTCCAAATTCTGTTTGTCCATTTGATTGTTCGTGGGCCCAGGCTACGCTCTGCAGTTTAATGGAATGTTTTATCCCTGCTTCTCATTCACTCTCAATGAATTGATATGCAATAATTTCTACAGGTCTTTCTGCAGATAGGTTACAGAACCAGCTCAACACTTTTCATTAAATTCTACTGAGATTTCAATTTAGATCAAGTCAAATGTATGAATTACTTTATGAAATGTAACCATTTCCAGTTTATGAAAACATTTAAGTATCATAAATAATTTTAAGGCAACAATTATAGTGCATTGCTGATTAATCAAGTGTATATAAAATTGACATCTGTAGAAGTATTATTCCTAGAGGGGTCTGGGAGATGACTCAGTGGAATAAGTACTTCCCTGGCAAACATAGGGGTCTGAGTTCAATCCCTCATTCCACCAAAAAAAAGAAATATTGTTTCCAGAGAAAATCTTGTGATTTATCAATACTGATATAAATTTGCCTCAATTGGTAAATACGATTAAACTTTATTGACATATAAAATTATTTATTAAATCCATAGTGTAGAATGAGCACGAGTAGGGAGCCTAAGAACTTCAAGGTTTTTATACTACATTGCACATTGTTTTCTTAGTGGTTACTTGTACAAGGTGCAGATATAATATTCTATTTACAAACACTATTAGAGCAGATCCCTCTATTCAGTGAATTAAGAGAATGTAGCTATATACCTATCTTTTGGTTTTCAAAGCTGATTTATCAGACAGTTTCAATAATTAATACTTTTTACATTGTTATCTTCCTAGTGGTTATCCATAATACAAGAAGCAGACAGGATATCCTGTCCTAACACTATTAGTGTGAATCTTTCTTCTCATAGAGTTATACGAAAGTAGCTGCATATTTATCCTAACTATTCTGTATATCCAAATACAGAATGGCCCTTCCTTTGTATCCCCTTTTTTTGTTTAGTCCTGTCAGGGATAGGTATCCTATTGGTATTCAATTTTAATAGGTACTTGAATTCAGCAAAAGAGTCCAATACAGTCCAGCAGTCCACAATAGTAGTGGGTTATCCACAGAAGTTGTTGCCTATAGCCTTTTTTTCAGCTCATCATATTAATATGGTTTTATTTTATATACCTCATTTTAGCACTTTTCTGCTGGATGGTTAAGACCAAGATAAATCAAGATGTATATAACAAAAACTGTAACTTTTGTGTCTCATAAGTTCAGTCAAGTCCCCTCAGGATTTATACTGTAACCTTGTACTGCACTTTGTAGATCTTTTGCCAGTGTCAGCCATGTGGATGAGTCACAACCATTGCTTGACCAATTTGCTCTCTGTGAAAGCTTGAGAGAATGTTTCTCTCCATGTGACTCTACTTAGGCACACTATACATCATCAATTGCATTCCTCTGTGGCTCCATAATCGCTTTGATCAGAAATTTGGGGTACAACTGAGTTTGCCATCTCACTTCAGAAAGAATGGCTATCATAAAGAAATCAACCAATAACAAATGTTGGAGGGGCTGTGGGAAAAAGGGAACCCTTTTCCACTGCTTCTGGGAGTGTAGACTGCTGCAACAATTATGGAAATCAGTGTGGAGACTCCTTCAAACAACAAGGACTGGAAATTCCTTTCAAACCAGCTATCCCCCTATTGGGAATTTTCCCAGGGGAACTGAAAACGTCATATCACAGTGATATATGTGTGCCTATGTTTACAGCAGCACAATTTGTGATAGCCAAATCCTGGAAATAACCAAGATGCCTGTCACATGAAGAATGATTGAAAAAGATGTGGTAATTTTATACAATGGAGTATTACTCAGCTCTAAAGAATGATAAACTTGAACTGTTTATATTTAAATGGATGCCAGTCGAAGATACACTCGAAAGGGAAATTAACCAAACCTATATGTGCAAATATCATATAGTCTCCCTAGTATAAGAAATCAAAAGAAGAAAGGTATAACACAACTAAACGCAAAGCAAGAACTTGAGGATTAGACAGTGAGGAGAAGGTAAAAACTTCAAGTTTTGATTTGTGTTAATTTCTGTTGGGCTATCAAAAAACACTGGAAAGTCTCTGTTCCTTACTTCTTTAAATATGATGGGAACATGATTATAATTTCTTAGAGAAATTTATTTATATTTTTTTAAACTGGCTGACATTCAGTAAATAATGGTGATTTTTTTTCATTTTTTTTGCAAAACTGAGGATTATACTCAAGCCCCTGTGCTTTCCAGGCAAGTGCTTATTCCACTGAGGTATCTCCCTAACCCCTCAGCATAAAATTTTTAAAGATCTATAGTAGACATTTGTCCTACTGAAAGGATAAATTTATTAACTTTTGTCTATTAACTCTCATCAAAACAAAAATAATTTAACAAAGGTGAGATATTCTACATGTAGCAATATTGTGTGCCTGAGAGTGTTAGCGTACATTAATGCATTCTTTCTATTTAAGGGGGTTGTATCACAAGGGCCCAAACCTGCTCTTTCACCTTACAGATAAATCTGATCTTTTCATTTTTGAAGATGTTCAGATTTACAGATGAGAGTTGGGGGTTGGACTGCTAATAGCTCAGCAGTCTGAGCACCTGCCTGGCAAGCTCGAGGATCCGGGTTTGATTCCAGTACTGAATACTGTGAGGACTCTGGAACCCTGGGCATACTGTGCTGGCAACCAAACAGGGCACGGTGGCCCACATCTGTAATCCCAGTGCTGGGGAGGCTGAGACAGGAGGATCACTATGCATCCAAGCTGCACAGCAAAAGTCTGTGCCACATACACAAATAAAAAAAGATTAAAAATGTACAGGTAATACAGAAATATTTGTCAAAACATAAGATTTCATTTGATACTCCTACATACTCCTGAAAAGATTTTTTCGTTCATAAGAATTGATGTATATTGTAGTTGATGCTATCACCAAAAAATGGATATGCTCCAGGAATGGGGTTGAGCTGCCCTGCCTACCTTACAAACTTGTCTCTCTTACTCAGCTGCTCACTGTTAGGCAACTGCAACCAACAATGATAGATTAGCAGCAGAGCACCCTGAACACATGCTCCGCACTGTCCAGGGCTTACTGGGCAGCCCTTGAGAATCTACCCAAACTCGCTAACATTCATACAATTGTTTTTTGTTTCTTTTTACTTCCTCTGTCTGGTTAAAATACCGCATTGCTTTCAGAATCTTTATCCCCAGTGTTAAAGATCCACTGCATTTTGTTAATGCCTCAATCTTATTAATAATGTTTCCTTTTAGAGTTATATGTAAATGCCATGTTAAATTTTATTTTTTGTAATCTCTTTAATCAGAAACAAGGGAATTAACCAGCTGTTTGGAACTCATGTTGAGATGTAATTAAACATCTAATTGAATTCCTGTGCATATCAAATAGCAGACACTAAGTTTTGTACACAAGACAGACCACATTCATTAGAATAATAAAAAAAAAATCCTTGCCATATGACAAGGGATTTGCTCCAACATTCTGCCTGCAATAACTTTCCTCTAAATAAATAAATAAATAAATAAATAAATAAATAAATAAATAAATAAATGTAGGTCAACTGATTGGCATGTAATTTGCTATAGCAGTAAATCATGCCTACTAAATTTCTTACTGAAATATATATTTCATTCTGACTATGAATATATTTTCATTTGTGCTGCCTTTTGAGAGAAATACAGCCATTTAGTAAATGTATAAAATAGAACTATCACATATTTTGGTGCAGAATAGCCCCATATACTTCCCAATATTTTTAACATTAATAAGTAGAATCATGCTTCTCCGCAAATTCTTTGTAAAAGACATGCAGCATATTGTTTTAAGCCTTCTAGATGAAATAAATTGATGTATCCAGGATGAGGTAATATGACCATGGATCTTTTTCTATAAAACCATGTCTAGTATTGGCATTTTACAGTATTTTAAAACATATTTATAAAATATAGTGTTATTTTTAAATATCTTTATAGCACTGTTATTTTAACTTAATTGATATCATCCTTGAAAAAATTAAGGTTTATTTTAATGGCTTCTGATTCAGATAAACATTTAAAAATCTTAGATCTGTGAACTTTATAATAGGATTTTCATAGTGGAACATATTATAATCCTTTTCACTCGATATCACATAGTGAAAAATTTTTCATGCTTAAAGAGAATATAAAATCCTTTATAGCACATATGCCCAATAGTGCGGTCATGTTTTATCTCCTGAGTTGTTTCAGTGTAACAAATGTTGATTAATCACCATGCTGATTTTATAATGTGGACAATTGCCCAGAGGATTCCTGAAATGATCCAAAGATTAATTTTACACACAGCAGTGAGTTGGATTTGAATCTAAAGTTTAAAACTTATAATTCTTTTACTAATATAATTATATTTCATAATTCCTTGGAGGTTACTATAATTCTAGTACATATGTCAATACTTTTTGAAAAGTTACAGAAATACTATATCTCAGGACACTGAAATTTCGCATACAATATCAATGGCTTTTCAACATTTAGTACCATACAAGCAGATGAGGTTATAAAAACAAAGAAAAAATTTTAAAAATCCTATCTTACGTTTGTGTCCTATAAGATCACGGAACCAAGCAATCAATAATATTCTCCTATATTTCCATAAAATATTATTTAACTTTGGAGGGTTATATATGCTCACAGACTCAAAAATGTACAAATTTGCTCAAAAATTATCATGTAGGTTCAGGTGATGAAATGCATATTAGCTGGAACTCATTTTTAATTTTATAGACTTCATTCAAAGCATTCAAAAGTGATTGTTCTCCAGGGTTTTTTTTTGTCAATTTCTCTAACTATGTAATCTCTATTTTCAGTTTCAGCTTTAAATCTCAAAGATAGCACACATGCATGGAGCATAAAATTTAGAATTTCTGTGGAATAGCATTAACTGTACCTCTTTTAGTCTTTCCTCAGTCAAGATTCTTGCCTCTCCTAATAGGTCCTGTATTGGGGAAGGGTTGGCTTCGGAGGCTGAGCATCAGGAGTGAGGACCACACGCTGATGGATTGTGAACTCCGGACCTTGGTAGCTTTGTACTTTCCACGCAGCTCTCAGGCGCATCATCAAAAATGGTGCAATACGAACATTTTTAGAATGCAGTTCTGAGTCTTTTAGTTAAAAATGTGATTTTGTTTACCCTGGAATTTTTTTTTTCTCTGTATTTTAGGGAAGGATCTACAGGGTATTAACGATCTCGCTACTGGATCGACCCATAGTGATCCTCCTGTTTATAGTCTTCCAAGAGCTGGAATTACAGGTGCACCACCATGCCCAATCTCAGCGCGTCCCAGGGACGGGGCTGGCACAGCACACCCAGGGATTGAGCTCCTCCCTCCTGTGCCTGCATTAATCCACTGACCTATTTGGCTGGCCTTCCTAGAATTGTTTACATCTATATCTCTCAGTCTGACTCAGCTTTTCACATCTGTCACTTTGTAATTGTGTGCCAGCCAAAGTTAGGATTTATGTAATGTGCTGATGTATGTTACAGATGTCATTGTTATTAAAGACTCAGAAAGATGGGATAGAAATATAATAAATCATCATGAATCTATTACCTGATAGCTACAATTGTCAGCTCTCAAATTACCTCTCCACTACCCACCAGGACTTCTATGCTGTTGTCATACAATCTGTTGTTTTATAAATAGAATATACATCTCAACCTTTCCTAATCTCTTTATCTGACATTCTTTTAAAATCTCAGTAATTCTTTTACTTTAAACAGATACCTAGACCCAATTTAATATTTATCTTCTTTGGGAAATGTGGCTTGAAAAAAAGTGCTCTCTTCAGTGTATTCCAACAATTTGCAATTATTCAAATTTATTTTAAATTATAAAGGCTGGCCAAATAGCTCAGTGGATTAAAGCACTTGCAAGCAGGCACAAGGGCTGGGTTTCAATCCCTGGGTCTGCCTGGTCAGCCCTGCTCCAGGGGTGAGCTGAGAAGGAAACTGAGACTGGGCATGGTGGTGCGCACCTGTAATCTCAGTACTTGAGAGGCTGCAAACAGGAGAATAACTATGAGTGCCATCTAGTAGTGAAACCCTGAACACTCTGTAGATCCTTCATTAAAATAAAAAATATATATACTTTTTATGCATAACATTATACCATTTCTCGACAAAGCTTAATTGAGGCCATGGATATTATCTTGTTTTTAATGTTTTTGTACCTTTCCTAAAAACTCTTTGAGTTCAAAGCATTTTAGTAAATGCTACAGGTCTGAAACATACATTTATTACACTTTGTAAAGCAATTTTTCCTACTATGTTTCTTCTTTGGCCTTAATGGATGAAATGAAGTCTGTGATGATTAAATTTCTAGTAAGAACCTTTACAATTTTATACCTCATTATATTGACTGAAATAAAAATCTTAAAGCATTAATGTCATAATGACTGTCAAATTACATAGGTAATAACATGACTATTTGACTTGCAATCAATGCTTATATTTGGAAATTTTCCTGAGTCTGGAAACTGAACTATTCACACTATCCACTTGGACCAATAATGTGAGATGAGAGGCATTCAGTCACGTTACACTTCCGGGCTCATGGAAGTGTTGAAAACTTTGTTCTCTGTCAAGGAAGCACCTTATTTCACCATTAATTTTGAAAGATAGTTTTTCAGGGTACATCAATCTGGGTTGGAAGCTGCTGTCTATCAGAAACTGAAATAATTCACTCTAAGCTCTTATTGACTTGAGGGTTTGTGTTGAGAAGTCTGTGGCGATTGTGATGGGTTTTCGTTTAGAAGTAATCTGATTCTTTTCTCTAACAAATCCTGGATCTTGATTATTATGTATCAAATGCACATTTATCTTTGTCATAGCTCATTGGAATCCCATGTGCGTCACTTATTTTTATGTTAGATTCTATTGTCATGTTTGCGAAATTTTCTGTTATTACTTTTGTAAATAGTCTTTTCATGTCATCTGTGTTGACACCTTCCTTTTCATTGCCAACTATCAGCCTTATATTGTTTTTATTTGTGTTGTTTTGCAGTTGTTGAATAGCTGCATCCTGATCTTTTCTGATCTTTTATTTTCATAGGTCTTTTTTATGAACCTGTTCTCACAATCTAAAAGTCTATCTTCAGTTTCATTCAAGCATTTTTGCCAGCTTTCGGTAGAATTTTTAATGTCCTGTATATCTGTTTGAATCCGTTTCATGCACTGTATTTCTTTCCTATAGTGATGTTTCATGACTTCCTTCATTTTCCTATTCCCTTTGTTAAGTGTTCTCTTTATAATTGTCATCATTTCTTTTACCTAAAAGATTATTTATAATTTGATTTTCCCTATATGTTCACTGATTTGTTTCATTACTTTGGCTGCTATAATTTCAAGTGTGTGTCTTTATTTTTTTCTCTATCTTGTTTTTGCCTGGAATTGTTATGGTTGGGCTGGAAGTCTGAGATTGCATTCTGCATCTGTGTTTTGTCATTTTCAATTTCAAAATCTTTATTTTGTTTTCTGACCTTTGTTGTTTATTAATCTTTATTTTGTTTTTTGACCCTTGCATTTATTTATTTATTTGTTTGCTTATTTCTTGCATTTAGTACAGGATCTTATAGGGCTTACAGGGTCTCACTACTTATATTGGACTTGTAGTGATTCTCCTGCTTTTAGCCTCGCAATCACTAGGATTACAGGGCCAAGACACCACGCCCAGTCTCAGTTACTATTTCAGCATGCACCAGGGTCAGAGCTGACTTGGCACACTGTGGATAGAAACTTGGCCACTGCTCTCTGCTTAAGCAGGCACTTTCTTCTTCTGAGCTATCTGGCTGGCCTGAGCTTTGTAGAGTTTTTTTTTATTATTTAATTTATTTTTTTATTGAAGTATAAATATCAATCAGACCGTTTCAAGACACCTTAATAAGACAGATTCATTAAATTAATACATTGCAAACTGTTTTCATAATGTTTTGGTACCGTACAAGGTGCATGCATGATATTATATTTACAGATATTACTTTAGCAGATGTCTCTTATCAGTAAATTAAGAGTGCAGCTGTTTACTTATCTCATTTTTTATACATGAATTATATCAAAAATTCAATGATAATTTTCCTAGTGGATGACTGTAGTACTAGCAGCCGACATAATATCCTGTCCAACCACCATTGGTGCAGATCTTGCCTCTCATAGGCTTATGTAGAAGCACAGCATTATCTATCCCAACTGTACTGTCCATACACACACATCATGATTTTTTCTTTCTATACCCCTTCCTTTGTCTACACCTGTCAAAGGTGGGCACTCCATTGTCATTCAACTAACTTAGGTGCTTGAACTCTACACCACAGTCCAACACAGTCCATCAGTCCACTACACTAGTGAGTTATTCAAAGAAGTTGTCAACCATAGCCATTTACAGCTCAGCTTAATATTATGGCCCCACGATGTATACTTCATTTTTATACTTTTCTGCTGGATGGTTAAGACCTAGATAGAGCAAGACTTATATACCAACACATAACTTTATATTTCTAATGTGGTCAGTGAAGTCCTCTCAGGGTTCATCTTGTAGTCCTATACATTATTCTGTAGAGCCTTTGTCTGTGTCATCCATGTGGATGAGTCACAGCCAATACTTGACCAGTTTGCTTTCTGTGAAGGCCTGAGAGAAAGTTTTCTCTTCATGTGACTCTCCCCACACTATAGAACTTCGATTTCTTTCCTCTGTGGCTCAATAATCTCCTTGTTCAGAAAATTTGGAGCTCACTTGAGTTGCATGATGTTGCAGTACAGGCTCTCCTATGTCCTGAGTCTTCGCTGACCTTGAAAGGCTAGGGCCAAAATGTTGGCTTGCCTTGTGGCTCTTCTATTTCTCCAACTCTGACTTGTGAACTTAGGTTGTTAACCATCCAGAAGAAAAGCTGATTAGTATCCTGCAGCATATGCCATTCACTTTGCCTTATCTGACTCAATTGATTTTAGTTGTTGTATGTTTCCTTTTGTATTTCTGCTTTTCGCTTGTTATACTAGGGTGACTATACGATATTTACGTATGTGTGTCTGGTTTATTTCACTTATGAGTATATGTTCAAGTGGCATCCACTTCAGTATAAATGCTCCAAACTTATCATTCTTAATAGCTGAGTAATACTCCATTATATAGAAATACCACATCTTTTTCAACCATTGCTCATGTGATGGACATCTTGGTTGTTTCCAAGATTTTGCTATCACACATTGCGCTGCTATAAACATAGCTACACATATATCACTATGATACAATGTTTTCAGTTCCTTTGGGTAAATTCCCAGTAGGGGAATAGCCGGCTTGAATGGGATATCTAGTCCTCCTCTTTTGAGGAATCTCCACACTGACCTCCACAATGGTTGTACCAGTCTACATTCCCATCAGCAGTGGAGAAGTGTTCCCTTTTCTCCACAACCTCTCCAACATTTGTTGTTGGTTGATTTCCTTGTGATAGCCATTCTTTCTGGGGTGAGATGGTATCTCAGTGTTGTTTTTATTTGCATTTCACGAATGGCTAGTGATGTGGGGCATTTTGTAGAGTTTTATAGTAAGCATCTATATGGCGGGTATTAAGTGTTACCTAGGAAAAGCATTCTTCAGTAATGTCTTCAGTGTCTAGGAGGCTCTTCGTCTAAGTTAGTTTTAAGATTCTATCTTCCTAGTTAATTGAGAGTAACATGTTGGTATCTGGCTCAGTGCCCTTTTATTTAGTGTTGGACTGTAGTGAGGCTATTCCCAGTAACAATATTGTTAGAGAAGGAAGAACAGTTATTACAACAGATATGACATCCTAGCTAACATAGTAAATTAAAAAATTATCAGTAACAATAGCATCAAAAACAGTGTGGAAAACCTACATACTGTGCTATTAATTTTGTGTCTTAAACCATGAGAGCAAAATCTATTATTGTACTGCAAAACCGACCATAAATTGAGACCTTGTATGGAAAGTGTTTCCCCTTTATCGTGTGGCTTAACCCTGCAGCAGGGAAATTTAACAAGACTAATATATACAGCAAAGATTATTTTAAAAAAAATAGATGCAAGGCTGGAGGCCAAATGAGCACATAAGCTCTATGGAACTGGAGTAGAAGGCCAAAGAGAAAAAATGAAGTAGTAAGCAAGGGGTTGTCTGAACTTGGTCTCTGGATTTGAAAGGCGAAATCAGTTCTGGGTAGTTAGAATTCTCCCCAGCCATTCAGAAAAGAGAAAATAGACACTAACAAGAAGAAAGAAAAGAAAAGAATAAAGAAAAAAGAGGAAAAAGAATGAGAGAAAAGGAACAGCCCCTCCTCTTTTCATACCTTGTGTTTTGGCCCCATGCACAAGGCTGGTTCACATGATTTATCTCCTGCTAGCTCATGCTATCATTGTGGCTAGGGCTTCTCCACTCTGCTGCCCCTACCTAGCTATCCTGTGTCCCCATCTGGGCCCAGCTGTGTCGCTGACATTCCGTCTGGTCTCTGGCCCTTTCTGTGCAGTTCACCTAGCTCTCAGAGGTGAGGATAGGAAGGGCTGCCCTGAAAACTGCAATTTAAGTGAAGTGACAGGTTAGCTCAAATAATTACTCTAACCCATTTGTACTCCTTGATTTTTTGACCGAAATTACAACTACCTATGTTTCAACACTGCGTTTACCTGTCCTCCTTTTCCAGTACAGACTTTGACCACAGAGAAGTAGAAACTGAGAGACTTTTTGAGTGATGCACAGGAATATGAGCATATATTTTCATGATTTCAGGACACATAGAGTGTTCCTTTAGGAAAAATTAGGTTAAAGTTTCACACATGCCTATATCTTCCACTGTATTGAGACATCGTATTTTGAAAGTTTAATTTGAAATTGCAGGAAAAAGCTTTGTTGAAATATTTCAGTTGTACTTGTGAATATTTTAATTATGGGTTTGTGTTCTCCATATGAAATGTTTCATTACATATGATTTCTATAAAATGTCCATAAAACCCTAAAGATATTAAGTTACATATTCCTTAAAAATTTATGAACGTTCTAATTAAAATACCTTAACCAAAGTAATGATTATTTTTAGTGGTTAGGTTTCTAAATTATCTTTCACTCTAATAGAATTAATAAGCACATTAATCAACTAGGTCATCAGCTATGCTTCTAAAAGATTTGTTCTTCAGTTAAATTAGATCATCCACTGGTGAGGAATAACATTTTTCCACAGCCATTGGGGCAAATCTAAAAATATAATGATCTTTCATCTCCAAAAGAATGTCACTTGCAATTAATGGGATTTATTATTAAACTGTCTAAAATCACAGAATCTAATTTTCTGCTTCAGTGTATGAGTCCGTACCATTATATTTGCTCAAAAATTTACATAATTTAAAAGTTTAAATTATTCCCATACTTTGAATATTTATTCTTTATCATGGAAAATGCATTGCGAGTTATTTATAATTTTTCCAGGTTATTCTGTTGCAACAAGACATGGAAGTGAAATTTTTGAATATATTTCTTCATCAGAAATACATTAAAGAAACTGATGCATTTCACATTTTAACCCAACTTTATCTTGCCAGCATTAACAGAAGCTTTTTCCAATCGTCACTCACATCTTTACATCATAAAAGTTTGCAGAGGATCCAAGTTTAAGAATAAATGTATTATTAATAACAATGTATTATTTTGAATTTTAAATTAAAATATCTGCCAAACACATAAATAGAATGGCACATTAATCTACTGAAAATATCTATTGTCCACATGTAATTAACAGACATCTAATGTGACAGTCTCTAGTATTTCACCTAGTTAACTTGAAAGAAGAGGCACATATTGGTGTCATTTTATGGCTCATTTTTCTTCGGTTATTTTTTCCAGTACTAAAAAAGTAGGATTAAAACCAGCATAGGATTATAGGGTGGCACTTTATCAAACTTTCATCTGCTAAATCACCATCCTATATTGCCCTTTAATGTATCAACATACTTATTTGAAAAGTTTCTAAACAGAACAAAATTTCACAGAAATGTCACATTTTATTGTAGAGCATATTCATTCATAATAGACTATGTATAATAGCAATAATTTAAAAAATAGAATTTAAAAATATGGTTGATATTTTCTCAATGAAGATACCATTCTCTATGTGTATTTGTATCATATAGTGGACTGAAGTGCACATGGGATATTTTCGGGAGGGAATATGTTAATCAGAAATGCAGAAGGGAGTGAAGCTTTTCATTAGTTGCGTTTTACCAACTAATTATAAACTGTAGGAAATGTTTAGAAACGTTTAGGGAAATATTTTCTTAGGGGAAGTAGATGTGTGCAACATAAGCAATCAGAGTAAGGTTCTCTATGTACACTTTTTACGAGGATTGAGTTTAGTATTGGAAATTGGCATTTTCTTGTTATGAACCATCCATTGTATTAAACTAAGCATACTTTTGCTTTCAAGTTGATTTGTGATTCATGGCATGGGGTTATAAAATTACCATGGAACCCCTGCCCTTCATCGTCTGCTAGAATAAAATTGGTAAAGAGGCCATGCATCACCCTAGCACTCAAATGAATGGAAGCACAGAGCAAAACCATTGATCTGACCTGTTAAATGGATTATCCCAGTTGCAAATAAAATTTTTTCATATTTTTATGTTGTCACTAAATTGATTTATGATTAATGCTGGGTGAATAGTTCACAATAATAAATCCAAACTTAATCCATACAAAAGCATACATACATATTTTCTCCCCTACAGAAGCAAAACCATTTTATTAGCTGTGCTCAGGTCTGACTTGTGAAATTCTTTAATCTAAACAACTTATAATTCAAGAAAAGAAAAAAGATCTCACCTAGTTTTTACTCTGTTCCTTGCGAGGCTCCCATGAGATTTTCTAAATGCATTTGAGAAAATAGACTCTAGAATTCAAGGTAGTTGTATGTATGCAAATGTATGGTGTACTTCAGAGTTCCATCAAATAGTCAGTTCCTGTGCATAATTCTCCCCTTTTTCACGCTGATGGAAGCAAGAATAAGCAATCGTGTATAGATGTAAAGAAAAAGAATCATAAAGAATGATTGCAGAAAGCATAGCAATTTCACACTATAAAACTGATAGCCTGAGGTGTAAAGTACTTTCAAGGATTTTTAATATAGTATTCAAGCAGAATACAGTATTCAAGCAGAAAACAGTATTCAAGTTGATTAAGTTTAATCAACTGAAGATTAAAGTATAGACACTATTAATAATTGAAAAATAAAAGAAGGATTTCAACAATACTCTAAAAGAGTTTAAATCTACTGAAAATCTTTTTGAAATGAAAACATATGAATATTTTTCATTAGCTTCTTTTTCAGAGTACTTTAGTCAGATTTTAGACTTAGTCAGATTTTAGGCAACTTTGCTAGAATAGTTTGTATTTTTTGTTCCAATTTTAAATTATATATTGTCTTTCTTTTTATGTCTTCATTATATTATTTTAGTCACCATGAAATCAAAATATTTATTGTAAGAACTTAAATATTTCACACATTGGCTATAATTAATGAAGTTCAGATGAATTTTAATAATTATGTACAGATCAATTTGTCTTCTACCTTGATTTAAACAAATAAATTATACAAAGTTTTTTCAAATTACAAAATATTCTACTTTGGAATGATGCTGCTTCTAATAAAGCCTATAGAACAATGGGAACATTAACAAAAATTTAGAACTTGTCATGGAAATATTTTAAAATACTATATGTAGTTTATATGTGGCAGAAACTATAAACTACAGAATTTCTAAACTTTTATTTTTTCTATTAAAAGCAATATATACTCAAGTTTTCGGAGATACAAAGTTAAAATTATCCTCAGATATTAAAAACTGAATTTATTGTGGTACAGTAAAATGCATTAACACATACATGATAGCTTGAAATGATCATTCAGGAAGGAATCAGAGTATAATTACTTAAACCTGGACTCAGTTTTTAACTGTTTATGTAAAACCCTTCAATATTTTAATCTCCAAAATTACCTAACTTACCTAATCACACTTATATGAAACACAATGAAATGAAAAGAAGTGAAATAATAGTACAGCGTCACGCACATTCTCATCCTAAAATGATATTTTGTAGCGATATCTTAGCAATTTATACTTAACATTCTTCTAACTTACATAGATACTCACGTAGCATCTCTGAAGAATTGGGTAATGATGCACATGATACCCAATGAACATTTTATGATGAGAAGAAGAAACAAACTGTGGAGCTTAAGGAGATTATTTGTAGACATTTCATTAACTCACTAGTATCTAAATAAAGCCAGCAATAAATCTCACAAATGGTAGCTAGGAAAAAAGTCAAACACCAAAGAAAAAATGGTAAGGTCAAGAAGTTTAAACAACATCAAACCGTGAGTCTCTCAGTTTTCTCACTCACTTTAACAAAGTTGCTGCAGATCATCTTGTACAGAAAAGAAGGCCTCTATTCAATCATCTAATGCAGCAACTTCAGGGATCACATTGCTAGACAGTATCTTTATCTCAGGACGTAGACACTCAGTCCTGATGAACTTTTCCTCATGGAATTTAAGCCCAACATTTTGAGGTTTGCAGTAAGTCATGATTTTTAACACATATTCAGTGAATTCATTGCTGAAGATGAGGGAAATAGACCTATACTATAAGATTACAAGATCTGAGATGGCAGATTTTTTTTTAAATGTATTCAGTACAGGGACTCACTAGCAGCTTGGAGTCCTAGTCCAAGCGATCCTCCTGTTTTCAGCCTCTGTAGCACTGCGATTATAGGTGAGCCCCACCATCCCATTCTAGATGGTGGGCTCTGTGTACCTGGGGGTGGGACCCACACAGTGCGTGGTCCCAGACATTGAACCCCAGTCCCTGTGCTGAGCTATCTTCCCAGGCTTTGAAAGAGATATTAAAATGAAACTGTGTACACAATTCTCTGTGCTTTTTTGAAAGATCTAAATTCATAAAGCCAAAGCAATTTGGGAATAAAACCTGAGAAACAGTTAACAAAAGCAGCCATGTAGATTTAAAAATTAAGTTTGTAATAAAATACTCTTGAAATAATATTTTGTCATTCATTTGTCTTTAAGGAAGTAGGTTTGAGAAACAAATCCATTTTAATTTCTTGTCAAAATGAATACTTTTAAATGATTGATAAGAGCTAAAGACCTTTGACTGGGAACTTTCTTAGAAGGCCTGATCTGTTTTGTCCTCAAGACCCAGAGTATGTGAAAAGCACACTCCAATTTTATCAGAAATAAAAATATGACTAAAAATCTAGCTTCTGATGAGAACTTTCCTTTGTAATCGTATGCCAGGATGGTCATCACGTACCATGCCCACTCAGCATTGTGCCTCATGCCATGGAGAGGTGTTACTAGTACTGGTTGTTTAATGAGGGTCTCTTGTGCTGATTCTTGAAATTAAATAAATAAAGTTGCTGTAATCTTGGAAGGATTTTATTACAAAGTAAAACATATTCATTAATTATGATATTAAGTCCGAGCTGTTGAGTTCAGAATTTAAGTAACAGTAATGTACAGTGGTATGTATTAGGGTGGCCAAGTGAAACAGTGATTATAAACTTGAAAAGGGTCTGAAGGAAATCCATAGAGTTGCTTTAAATGTACAGAGGAAACTGAAATCCAAGTATATTGGATATAAATTCAATTCCTTCCACAGATTTTTATCTTTACTTTAAAAAAATTCTGATATAGTTCAATTTTAACTTATAGATAATAAACTGAAATTATAAAGTTTAGAGGAGTTTTCCACATATATAAATTATCTGGACAGCAAGGGTCATGTTCTATATTGTGATTTTTTTTAAAAATTTTCTATCTTTGGTATAAGATCACACCATGCAGGTCAGACTTGTAGTGCTCTTCCTGTTTCAACTTCCCCAGTGCTGGGATTATGGTCAAGTGCCACCATGTCCAGTTTTGTTGCTGGCTTGGCACAGAGCATGACTGGCATGGCATGCAGTGTCTGGGATCTAAGCCTGCTTCCCAGGCAGGCGCTTAGGCCACTTATCTACCTTGCTGGCTATTTTAAGCTTACTGTAAGTAAAATTGATATTTTACCATAAATAAAAGTGATATTAAGCTGTGAGAATATATAGAATACTTGTATAGACATGAATCTACAGGATGCTAGTGATTAGGGGTATTGCATAATTCTTACTGTTTGCATTGGATTTTTGGAATACTGCATAAAATATTAACACTTTCATTTAAAAAATCTGAAAAAGGTGAAGATTCAAATAAATTGGAATTTTCTTCCTTACTCTCTTCCCTGGTTGATAAGAGCTAAAGACCTCTACTGGCTTGTAGAAAAACAGCAGGGCCCTTTTTGTTCTTTATGAGCTGTTCAGGTTGGCAAAAACAAGAAAATCTCAAGAACATTAAAGGCCCATAATATGGTGGTTTGATTCTCATCTACTTTTCTGAGGGCCTGGAGTCATAAATGGGACAAAAATGGCAATTGCATCAAGCTTCAGCTGTAGAGGTGTATCCATGTATCAGACTTTAGGCTTGCACACACAAATGGCTTCACTCTCTCAAAATGTACATGCAATCACCAAAAAATCATTGTATTTATTTATTTATGATTTATGTTTTATGCATTTGGTTGTTGCAGATTCTCACTATGCAGCTTGGATTTATGGTTTTCCTCTTGCTTTCAGCCTCCCCAGGGGTGGGGTTACAGGCATGTACCACTATGCCCATTCTCTGGTCTGTTCAGCCCACCCTGAGGGAAGGGCTGGTGCAGCATGTGGGGCCGGAGATCAAACCCTGATCCCTGTGCTTGCCAAAGCTTGACTAAGCAGGTGCTTTAGTCTTCTGAGCTATCTTGCTGGCCCAACCAACCAATCATTTTAGACCAAAGCATTTCTTTGCAGGTAATGGAAGATATCTTTTCACCCAAGAGAGAAGGTTTTCTCCTCTCGATCCTCCCTACACTTTCTTGTAGCAAATCCATTACTGTATGACACTAATAGGTCAACATGTACAGTACTAACAGATTTTTAAGTCTAGTTTTCTTTCATGAAATTTCATGGACAAATGTTGCTGATAAGTTATGAAAGAAACACCAGTTTGTGCAATTGCTGCCCAAGGCCCCATGAAGTATGAATACCCCTGCTAGAAAATGGGTTAAAAAGTTGTCACAGGCATGAAAACCTCATCCACACTGCTGATACATGGGTAAATAGCCAGGTAGTTAATTTGAGAATGAGGCCCATGACACTGAACTTAGTAAAACAAGTACCTGCTCGTAGTCCAGTTCTTAGAATACTAAAATATGTTTCTTTTGTTTATGAATTTCAGTATATAAAATGAAATAGCAGAGCTGCTAGCACAGTTTTCATAGTAAAGACAGCCAACATTCCCTTGATGCAAACAGGACTCTAGTGTACAGATGGATCTGGCAGCACTCAGTTCTACAAAAGGAAATCAATCCTTCATGTCAGGTGTGCCGCTTTGTGAAGCGTATTAGCTCCTAGGCTGAGTTCAGCGCTCTGGGTTAGAGGTCGGTACTCTGCCCTGGAAATAGCAAGGTTGTCAATGATTGCCTCATCCACCCGTGAGGGGCACTGTATAGATAGTAGGAGGGCTGGCTTCACATGGCTGGGAGAGAGAGTGTCTCACCACGCCTTTCTCCTTAGAAAACTAACAGTGGATGGAGAGATGCTTTTGTACTCAGTGTTAAAAGCTAAGTTTGTTAATTCCAGCAAGTATAATTTAGCAAGAATTCTGGTTTCTAATTAGTGAACTATTTCTTTAAAACTGTAGGCTTTATTAGAGTGAATGTTCCAAGTAGAAAAATAGACATTTCAGCAAGGTCATTTTTACACATTAATTTTACTTGAATTGCACATATTATTTCATCATGGATTTATTAAGCACCATTTAAAATTAAGAGTTGAAATAAAATAATAGAAGACAGAAAAATGTTTTCTTTAAGGAACCTATAATACATGATACACTAATAGCAACTATACATATGTATGTCTAAAGATATATACACGTTTATAATGCACACATCATGTAATATGTAATTGAAGGACCAGTGTGTAATAGAAGCATGTAGGAAACACATCCAAACATATTACGCCAGTCTAGCATGTAGTTCCAAAGAAGGAGAGAGTAGCCCTTCCTCTGCATCTTTAAAAGTAAAAGGTAAGGATGCAAGGACAATTTTCCCTCATACCTCTTCTTTATAAGAAGTATCACTTCTCAGTAAACATAACACATTTGTAAGGATGACCTATCTTTTCCAATATCTAAAGATAACGAGAAGCATTTCACTAAAGAGCCACTTTACAAGTCATCTGATGCCACTTGAGTGTGATATGTACTAACTTATTTGCTGACAAACTTTGAAAACAAATAACATGAGAAAATTTACCCTCGGGCATAAAAACCATCATCTTCCCAAGACCATGCCATGAACTTTATTACATGCTTAAAATTTCTGAAGAAATTCACACAGCTAAACTAGCAAAGAGAAATAATATACAGGTCATTTTAAAACCTTAGCACAAGTCTTAGCACAATAATTAGTGGAAATACAGAACAATACTTCTAAGAAATTGTTAGAAATTGTTAATAACTTTCAACTATGAATGTGAATTTGAAAATAGTATGGCAAAGCATAGATGACTTTCTTAGAGCTTTAGAATGTCCCCAAAATTCATATAATAGAAATTTAATCATGAAAGCAAGTGTAATAAATAGAGTCATTAAGAAGGGATTAGAATATGGAAGATTTACTTTTCTAAGCATATTCCTGCCTTCCTGAGAGGGAAGATTCCTTCTGAATATATTATCTCAGCTCCCTTGTGTGCAATCTTGTTTTCTCTTTGCTTTTCCTCCAGGGCTTATCACAGTGCGAAGCTGCTTCCCAGATAGCTCCCCCCAATCCTGGAATGTTCAAAACCATCAACCAGGAAATTTCTGTCCATATTCAATTATTCAGTCTAGGACATTATGCTTTAACACAAGAAGCAGACGGACATTTATTTAACGTTTTTAAAAATGTAAACTTCACAGTTAAAGAATGAAATAGTACTGAATTAAAATTATTATAAACTTTGAAAGCTAGAGTGTTTTACTTATTTCCCACCCATTGTTCTTTTAAAAGAGCAATTCTGAGGTTTGAGTCAAAACAAGAGAAAAGGTTGTGGGCAGCACGTGGAAAGAAAGAAAACATTAATCTCAGTAAACCAAATAGACTTTGCCATTCAAATGCATTCTCCCAATTGCTTGCGGGCTCGCTGCTGGCAGCACTGCCAGTTGGTAGTGACTGTGGTATCCCAGGGATGATACCCTAGCATATCGCCTAGATGTTAGACAGAATTATTTGGGAACCAGCACGGCAAAGAAGCTTCAAGTGATGGCCTCTCCCAGGATCCTTCTTCAAGCATGTAAAGTAGGCAGAATTATGCCCTTGGTGCATGAGGAATCTGAGGGTACCAGGGAATCCAAATATTTTTTTCTTAAGATTCTGCATTCATATGTCTCTGATCATAAGCAATATGACAAGGGATGTGTTTATCTCATATCCTATGTTCTCTAAATAAACCTAAATATAAAAGTCTTGAGAAGATTTTCTACAGAAAAACAAAAGTGAGAAAGTGAGGAAAATGAATTTTCTTTAATCTTAGAAGAGCCTAGCTACCTGGACGGAAAAGGGAAAAATTCTTATTCACCATTACCCAAAATACTCTTTAGAACTAGAATGCTTCTTGCTTTTCCTCCCCTGTGCATCTCACACACACATGCGCATGCGCGAGTGCACATCAAGCCGTTACATGAACTTTGCTGTCAAATGCACATGGATAATAACGCACCCTATACATCATGAATATTTATGTTGAATATTAGCATATTCAATATTTTATATTAATTTTATTGAGAAAGAAGTGTCAATGAGACAGTTTCAAAACAGGTTAGTAGGACAGTTATAATAATTAATACATTGCATATTATTGTCTTTGTAGTAGTTATTCATAGTATGAGATGCCAACATGATATCTTGTCTAAACAGTATTAGTTCAAAACTTTCTGCTCATTGAACTGAGATTTTAAAACATATAGTCATGTGAATCACTTTTCCCATTTCATACACAAGCTGCAGTACAACATTCAACATTCCCAGGATGGTAGTGATCTTTTCCTTCCCATATCTTATGACAAAGAAGCATCTGATTTCTTCTCAGATCAGTTCTTTTTTTTTATTCAGAGGCAGGGATTGAACTCAGGCCCTTGTGCTCAGATCATTTCTCATACATTTTATTTAAAAAGTGAATCTGGATATAAAAGAAAGGTTTTCACAATAGTTTGAAAGTGCTAAGTCCCTTAACTTATGTAATGGTAGGTCCACAAATGTAATAAAAAAAAGATGCCTGCTCTTCTAATATGTAAAGTACAACCATGAGGAAAACAATGTTCATTGTCAATTGATGTTCTATGAACCAATAAAATTATTTTCCAACTTAACAGTTCATGGTATCCAATCATTAGGTTGGCACAGTCAGATATTTGGCAGTCCTCATAAAGAATGAGAAACATCATTTCTGTTTGCTAGGCTTCAATTCTTGCATGGATGTGTTAAATCTAAAACAAATGTCGCAGCAATTATGTATATAATATATATATACAAATGTTGCAGCAATTATGTATATAATATAAATATATGTATATTTCATAAATGTTCACATGTGTTGAGGCACTTATTACTGCTCTATGAGTTCTTAATTGTTAGGGTAAAATAACGGAGAGATTAAGCACAACACTGAGCAACTGCTGCTGTTAAACCCATGAAGACTCATGTAAACAAATGGAAACATGACCTTGTGCATTGGTTTTGCTACTTCTGCAGAGAAAAAGACTGATGGTTCAGTATGTGTGAAATTTCCCTTTAGGTACAAGCTTCTGCAATTTCACACTTGAACCGTAGATTTCTCAGAGAGGCCATTGAGTGAATTTCACATTTGCATGCTTTGAAGATCATTGCTAAACGAAATCGAAATGAGATTCGACACCCCCATTTATTTGTTGTCAGGAAGAGGGTGCGAAATTTGAGCAAACTCTAATTGAGCTTATCCCACAAGCAGCTGGGCATGGTTCCCAGATTTTGTGATCTGTCATCACAAAATTTTCACTTCTAAAACAACGTCTTTCAATAAGTCCACTCTTTTATGAGATTTCTGACTCTATCTGAGTTGGATATTAAATTTATATCATTTTAAGTAAATACACAGGATAGATTTCCTCATCTCTTATGGCTTTTCTTTGAAAGGGTAATGATAGGAGCTTTGCTTGCTAAAGAATGTATAAAATTCTCATTCAAAATTGAACTTTAATGCCTCTTTCCAGTGAAATAGAGTACAATCTAAGGGATGCTCTTACTCTGTGGTCATAAATGCATTACACATAGCAGATATATATTCAGTGCCATCTAAGAACATTATGATGCATTATGCTAACAGAATTTTCCATAAGAAGAATGTACCTATGATTTCAAGATTTGTTAAGGCTTGCATCATTCGTAAATACTACAAAATTTAATAAACTACTTTCTTTTGAATGTTACAAAGAAACTCTCTCTCTCTCTCTCTCTCTCTCTCTATATATATATATATATATATATATATATATATATATATATATCATATTCTCCAGTTGAATGCTATACAGTAAGAAGTGCATTTAGGTGAGACCATATCTATCAAATTATCTAGATATAATTATGATTTGAACTTATGTGAATTCACCTCTTACTGTAGCATTCAACTTGAGAATTCAAAATATGTAGAACACATAGTTAGTAGCTGGTGTTCATGCAGACATGACAAAAGCTGATCTTTGTACTGAGAAAGGACAAAGCTTTTGCTTTCTGGATACTTTAATACAAATTAGTTCTCACTCCTTGCAGTTATAATAAAATACAAGAGAAAGACATAGATTGACTTTCCATTGCATATGGTAATGTACTATGTAGCCCTGATACTGAACTGAGAAGTTAATACATTCTGTGAATTTTAGCTTTATTTCCTAGAATTATGTCTATCAAATGAACAATATCATATGACATTCTTACCAATAGTATTTAAGAATAGCCTCTGTTTATCTCAGGACTTCTTTTAAGTTTCATTTTTCTTATTAGTACCACTGTATAGTACATAATAATTACATTCACTTGAGGAGGAGGTACCTATTCTAGATGTGCTTCTGCGCTGTTTATTTTCCCTTTCCCTCCCCTATTCCTCTTTTTGCCTTTCCATTTGCTTAGGATCTTATGAAAGTAAGTCAAGTACAATATCATTAGCTCAAAATGTCTCACTGCTTCACATAAATTTTGCATCCCATATGTTTTTATCAGTTTTATGATATTTCATAAAACTGAGCTAGCTAGTAAAAGGCATAGAAGTGGAAAGAGAACCTTAGAAGTCTATTAGTTATAAATTAACCAATGTCAAATTATAATTATATCTAGATAATATAATATCACATATCACAAGCAATAGATGTATCAAATACTTTTAAGTTAAAGAGAATTGGATTACTATCTGTTATTGCAAAGCAGAAGAAGTTGGAAAATTTAAGCAATTAAGTAACATACTGAATAAAAATTATGCATAAGAAAATAGAAATACATTAAGACTCTGGGAGAAAATATAATGACAAAGTAAGAAGTAAATTATTCACCAGGAAAGCTGAATGATGGAAACAGATAAACAAGGGACATAGAATGAATGAAAAATTTGAGGAGGATATTTTATTAGAGTGCAAAGCACGCTGGACTTGGGCCTAAGAAGGTATGAATTTCCAGCATATTGAAGATAGGCACAAACACCTTAAAAATTTAAATCTGTGTCTATGTTTTGTTCTGTAATCACCTTCTAAATTACAGTTTACTGAGTGGTACCTCAGAGAGTAAAGTTTAGAGACTCTGACAATGACCGCAGTGCACAGATGCACATTTCTTTATGGATGGTACTTCACAACCTGAACTACCCATTTGGCTTCATAACCTGAATAACAGATTTTGTATGAATAACAGTGTTACTATGGAGCTTTTCTAACAGTTGCAGGGACAAAAGGAAAGGAATATAAAAATGATACTATTAAGTCATGTAGAATTAGGGGCAATTTAAAAGTCACAACTGGTTATAAATGTTTGCTATCTTTTTATTTGTAGTGTTTTACAAACTGTACAAAAAGAAATCAGCTATCAGTGAGAAAATCCCTCACACTTGTTGGTCCAGTCTCCGATTGCTTGCTGAGCTCTTAACCTTTGCACAAGAAAGATGCCAGAGGAGAATGCCAAAGTTTGGCCTGTGCTTGAAGACCCTGACCAAACAGGGTGTAATGGTGGATACATTGTGTCAATTTGAGAAGATTGGAAGTTTAAGTAATTCCCAGGGTCCTCAGTTATCCTGAGCTTGTGGAAGAAGAGCCCACATGGATAGTGTGGGTGGATGGCCAGCATACAATACAACGGAGGAGAAGAGTGTGCTGCTCCCTCACTCAGACTCTTGCTGTCTATGCGGTCTTCTGCCACCTTGGGCTGCTGCCCCTGTGCCATGCCAGTCTGCCTTGGAGCCAGCTCATTACGGACTGAAACCTCTACAAACTGTGAGCTAAAGAAATCTTTCCTCCTTCATTATTGGGCAGTGAGTATTTTGTCCCAGCAATGAGGGAAAAGTGACCAAGGCACAAGGAAACTGATCCCTAGGTTGTCACATTCCCCAAGGGATAAAAATTAATAAAGTAATCTATTTGTGTTAATTTAATATGAAATATGAAGTTCTTTAGCTAGATATATGGGTAAAGGAGCAGAAAGACACAGAATAAAAGGGAAATGCAAAGTTGTTAATTTCTCTAAGTGGAGCACTAGTAGAAAGGTAAATGAAAATTTCCCGGAGGAATAAGCTGACTACAAAATATGTTTTGGCTTCAGACCAATCTCCTAACTGAAGTCCATTTTCAGAAGGCTTGTGGCCCATTAGAATTAATATTTCTATCTTCTATAGAGCTTTCCCTGGTGGCCTCTGAGGCATAGGTACAAGGGTCCTTATTTCTATGAGTTTTGTATCAGAAACCACTCGATCCAAATCATTTCTAAGCCTATCAGACAATAAGATTGTAACTTTCTCAGCAAAATTTAATCTATTAGGCTATCTTGAGCAACAGAATAATTTCAAACATAATAAGCCAGACACAGTATATTATCTGTAATTAATATGACAAATGGGTTTATCCAATGATGTGTGCCAGGCATGATACTGTGATTTTCCATGTGTACTAAGGTGTGCTTAGGTATATGTCTTATTTATTTATATAGATTTTTTTTTCTTTTCTTTGTGTGTGTATTTGGTACAAGGTCTCATCAAGCAGATCAGACTTGTGGTGATCCCCCTGGTTTTAGCCTTCCCAGCTCTTGGATTACAGGGGTATGACACCATGCCCATTCTTTTTTTTTTTGTCTTTTTGAGACAGGGTCTCACTATGCAGTTCAGGCTGGCCTTAAGCTCACTTTGTAGCTCAGGCTGGTCTCGAACTCACAGCAATCCTCCTGCCTCAGCCTCCCGAGTGCTGGGATTACAAGCATGCGCCACCACGCCCGGCTCACCATGCCCATTCTTGATCACTGGCTCACAGTACCCCATAGGTAGGGCCAGCAGGGCATTCAGGACTGGGGATCCAACCCTGGTCCCTGCACTTGCCAAAGCAAGCACTTAGGCCACTGAGCTATCATGCTGTTCCTATATAGACTTCTTTTATATTCTGTTTTGGTGGAACTGGGGATTGAACTCAGGCCCTTGTGCTAGCCAAGGAAGCACTTATTTTACTGAGCCATCTCCCAGGTCCCAGATTTCTTTTAATATTAACCTTATATTTAGTAAATTTGTGCAAGGGGATATATTTCTAGTTGTGTTTTCATATAGTTACAATTTACAAAAGCATATTTCAGTATAGTAATCTGTATCTCTATTTTTTTTTTTTCTTTTACACCTTGACAAGATAGACCTACAAAAGAGTTCTTAGAGGTTTTCAAAAATATTTTATCAGGGCTGCAGAGATAGCTCAGTGGTCTCAGCCTGCCTGGCAGGTGCAAGGTCCTGGCTTGCATGCCCTGCTGATCTCGTATCATGTGGCCACCAAAACTGGGCATGGTGGTGCACACCTTAATCACAGCACTGGTGAGATGGCGACAGCAGGGTCACTATTAGTCTGAGATGCATAGTGACACCATTTACCAAATAAGTAAATGAATCTTTAAAGAACTTCATCAAATGTTCATTATCTTTAAGTGTAAAATACATTAATATACCATTTGATTTGTAATGCTGTCAACTGCAATCATAACAGTGTTGTAATTTTTGATATTTTAATATATGAAAAATGTATATCTTAGCATACTGAAGGAGTGTGTTAATAGATAATATTGCTCAATATTTTCATTGTGATGAGTATAAATACAATTGACATTCAGAAATGACTGCTTCATTAATATTTGTAGTTGAGAGTAAGTCTCAATTATTCTGAATTTTAATACAAAAGAATTTATATATAATAGCGAATGACATTGCAATAATGATATATAAGTAGTCTAAATAGTAAAAAGAAAAAATAAGTACTTTGTAAGCACTTGAAAATTAAAACTGTTCTCATCTATTTACTCATTCTATTAATAGTAATAAACTATTTTAATGTATGTAATTTAATTTACTGTATTATATTATAAAATGTTATTATCTTAATAAGTAATGTAATTCATCTCAGATTTGTCATCTCTTAGCTTTCTTATTAGGCAATTCACAATTTTAATTAATATATTCAAAAACAAGAATATTACACTTCTACTAATTTCCTAATTGTTACCTTATTATTTGCACAAATTTTAGCAACATTTTCTACAACTACTCTCAAGTGCAGTACTTTTATTACTTAAAGGGGAAATAATTCAGCTGTTTTTGTATCTCTATTAACTTTTAATTATTTCACACTTAACTAAAAATTTAATATTTTTCATGCAACTCTTATTTGCAGAAAATGTGATGCTCTACAAAGAAGTCCCAAAAACCTCCAACAAGTGATAATGTGGATTTGGTAACCAAATTCAGTAGTGTAGTAGAATACAAAGTCAATATTGCAAAATCAATAGCATTTTTGTACATAAACAACAAATACACTGTGACACAAATTAAGGAAACCATGCCTTTCACAATAACATACAGAAAAATGAAATACTTAGGAATGAATTTCACAAAGAAAGTAAAATATTTATACAGTGAAAATTACAGTACTCTGAGAAAAGAAATTAAACAGGATTTCAGAAAATGAAACGATATTCCATGTTCATGGATAGGAAAAAACCATCATTGAGAAAAAAGCTGTACTCCCAAAATAGTTAGCAGCTTCAATGCAATACCAACCAAAAAAACCATTAGTATAATTCACAGATCTATAGAAAACATTCCTAAAATTCATCTGGAACCAGAAAGACCTACAATATTAAAAGAATCCTAAGAAACAAAGGAAAGACAGGCAGCATTAAAATCCCTGACCTGAAATTATACTATAAAGCTATTCTGATAAAATCAGTATGGTAGTGGTACAAAGACATATCTGAGGCTCAGTGGTACAGATCAGAAGATGCAGATACAACTACAATCACTTTGTCTTTGACAAATGGGCCAGATATGTTCACCGAAAGAAACATAATCTCTTCAATAAATGGTACTGGAAAATGTGATTTTCAACTGCCAAAGATGAAAATTGGACCCATGTCTATAACCATGCACTAAGCTACAGTCAACATTGATCAAAGATTTAAACATTGAATAGAAAAACTATATATCCTGGAGTAAAATGTACGTACAAATATTAAAGATATAGGGGTCAGTAGAGTGTTCATGACCAAAAACCAAACTGCATGGGCAGTATTCCAAAAAAATAATTACAGGGATCTCCTCTTCCTTTACATCAAAAGAAATCTTCAGTACAGTGAAAAGAAAATTCTCAAACTGGGAAAATATTATGACCGACTGCTCCCATGACAAAGGCCTTATATCTAGAATACATTAAAAATGAAAAAAAAAAAATCAGGCCCCAATCATCAAAGACCCAATCTAAAAACTAGCACCTGAGATGGATATACATTTCTCAGGTAAAGAAATATGAATAGCAAATAAATATATGAAAAAATGTTCAACATCATTGGTCATTCAAGAAATTCAAATTAAAATAGCACTGAGATTCATCTTACACCAAAATGAATGACTATCATCAAGAAATCAACATAAAAAAAGGCTAGAGGGGCAATGGGGAAAAATGAACCCTTGTCTATTGTTGGTGGGAGTGCAGATGGGTACAAATACTATGCAAATCAGTATGGAAATTCCTCAAAAAAAGTAGGATTAAAGGTTCCATTTAACCCTCTGTTCCCCTCCTATTGTTCCAAAAGTGTAAATATCATACCACATATTTGTGCACCCATGTTTATAAACAGCACAATCTATCATAGTTAAATCTTGGAAGTAAAACAAATGTCTATCAGCTGATGAATGGATGAAGAAGATGTGGTTTCCTTTACACAATGGAGTATTATTTAGCTATAAAAGTGTTAAATGTGACTTTTATTGGTAAATGGCTATAACTAGAGGCCATACTTTTAAATGAAATAAATAAGATCCACACATGCAAACATCATGTTGTCTCCTCAGTATATGGACCTGAAAGAGTAAACAAAATGTGAAGGGTACAATAGATACTGCAGAAAAGATAGTAAGCATGTTCAAAAGGAAGGGATCACTGAGGGGAGGAGGAGAGGGACAGGAAAGGGAGTAGAGGAAGGAGAAATATCTGTGTATGCAAGCAGGCTGGTTTGCATAATTGCACTGTGGTTTTCTGCTGGTCTGTGGAAAGGAGCAATTAATGCATAATGTTTTTGTCTTGTTTTTTTTTCATTTTTTTCCTGTTTCTCTCCTAATGTCTTATAACTTTTTTTCTTTCTTTTTCCAATTTTGCATGCCAGTATTTGGTACCTGGAACAACTGATTTGAAGACAATGCTAGGTAATGAAACAAATACTGTCAAATTCCTATTATTTGTTTAAGTGAAATTTTGTACCATTTTTAATTTGTTTTTTAATATGATTTTGTATTCTTTTTTTAAAATGTAATTTTTATGTATTTAATACAGGGTTTCACAGATTGAACTGATAGTGATCCTCCTTTTTTCAGCCTCACCAGCACTGGGATTACAGACACGTGCCACCATGCTAATCTCAGGAAACAGCTCAGCACCCCCGGGGACCAGCAGACATGTGGAGCCATGGACTGAACCCTGGTCCTTGTGATTGCCTAAGCAGGTATTGGTCTGTTGAGCTATTTTGCTGGCCCAAAAATTTAAAAGTAATTTTCATGCAGAAATTGTCATTTTTCACAGTCATTATAATCACTATCTATGATTATTTCAGAGTTTCAAAGATATATTTATCAAGTACTTTTTGAGAATGAAGGAAAGTCAATAGTAATGAGTTCAAAAGGAAGGAATTACTGAGGTGAGGAGGACAGGATAGAAGCTGAGAAGCATGACATTGTTTTGGAGTTGTTTCAGTAAGGTATTTCAGTGGTGATGAGACTGAGTATTAAGGGTGAAAGGTGGAGATGTAGGTTCAAACATAGGCCAAATTTTAAAGTACATCATATGCGATGCTATGGATTGTAAATTGGATCGCTAGGTCTCTGAGAATCCATTAAATTTTTTAAATCAGACAATAGGTTGGGAAAACTTGTAGTTTTTGGAAGATTTAATGTGACATTATTTGGAGGATGAGTTAAGGTTAGAGAAAATGAGTGGCAGGCTGCTGTATCTTAAATAAGAAATAATGAGAAAGTAGAGCAAATGAACAGCACTATGGACAAAGAGAGCTAGCTGAACATTAGCAAGATGTTCAAGAACAGCAAGGTGATGACTGCTATATGACCACATAATACAAAATTTTTGGCAGAGGAATTCTACTAGTCTATTAGACATCAAATGCCTGAGGTGAGAGAAGGAGCAACTAAGAGATGTCAAAATGCTCTCATTCCCATCTTCTTATGGTTATTTGTTGTCCTTCTGAGAACAAATCTCACTTCTATTGATTGAAATTAATAACCCCTTGGTAACAATTTGTGTTTCTTTTTCACTTCCCAAACTAAAACTTTATATGTCCGACTTACACAGATTAAGAGTAATTAAACTTTTTCTGTTTAAAAATGGCTATTTTTTGGTCAGGAGGTTTAAGAGCCAATATCAAAGACCAACACAGTCTATTTGTACACAGTGTATAACTTGTGCTATGGACTATGGGTTGTTTATAAAGTAATTCTGAAGGGCTAGGAAGGTAGCTTAGTGGAATAAGTGCTTCCCTGGCAAGCGCAAGGGCCTGAGTTCAATTCCCGGTTCCTCAAAAAAAAAAGTAATTCTGATGTAGTCTACTTCTTGTGTCATAGAATTGTGTCAGTCTTTAAGTAGAGAAAAATTACACACACACACACACACCACACACCCATACACTGAAGGAGATAGAAGAAGAAGAAAGAGACAAGAGTAAGATCTAAAAACATCTTTGTAATAAACACAAATATTTGAATACTGAATATAACTTGTTTAAATATATCATTAGGAGATCATTTTATGATCATATACATTTCTAAATGCTGATATTCAACTGAGAGTTAGATATAAGTATTGCAAGAAAAAGTTATGACTCAATGACTTTTGGGAATTGAAGAACATTCGTTGTATATTGAGTTTTGCTAAATTCTAATCAGATATTTCCAAAACAAGTAGTCCTATACTCAAAACAGCAACATGTTGTCTTAATATAGTACTAATTTATTATATTTATTATTGAATTTTCCATGTAATTTGTTAATTTAGTATACCACAGTTTCATTGAATATTTTATAATACTATAAAGCTAAATTAAGTAGAAACAAAATCTTAAGTGAATTTTAACCTTCAATTATATTTCAAATATGTTTCTACAAATATTTGAAGCAGATACATCTTAAGTGGAAAGACTTCGACATATTTGAGGAAATTTTCCTTAAAAATAACAAATTTATGAAATGGTTATGGATTTCATCCTCAGTATCTAACCTACTTCATCAATATGGAGTGTCTACTTAATTTCAGACAGTTTCTCCAGGTAATATTCAGACATCCTGAATGAAATATTAAGTGTCAGTGTGATTATTTATGGACAAAACATTTTGCATGGATATTTAATATACTTTTCTTTTTGGCACTGCACATTTTGATTAAATGCAGTTTCTGGGCCAGGAATATAGCTCTGTGGTATAAGTGATTGCCTGGAAAGTGCAAGATCCTGAGTTTGACCCCAGGTACAATGAATGAATGAATGAATGAATGAATGAATGAATGAATGAATGAATGAATGCAACTTATTTCCATTTATAATGTACAAAACTGACCTTGAAAATTTAAAATCAGCACAATGGATAAAGTTTCATAAAGATAACACAGATACTTCGACAATGCTTCAAAAAGTGATAAACTTCAAGCAAAAAATGTGTGTTGTATTCACAAATGCCTCCAAAACCATCCACTTCAATGCCTACATCTCACTTTCTGCTCAGGCATTCTTTTTATGACAATTTGGAACTGGAATTTCCCCCAGAAGCTCATGTGCTGAAGGCTCTTTCCCCGCTGGTGACCCTCCTGGAAGGGTAGAAGTTTGGAGGTGGTGGTCTAGGTGGAAGAGGAGGTCTCTGGGAGTGTGCTCTTGAAGGGAGATACTGTCTATGGCCATTCGCTCTCTTCCAACAGGGAAGCCGCGCCTGCCACATATTTGCCACTATGATGTCTGCCTCACATGTTGCTATTGGAGCATGGAAGGAAGCTTTGAAATACTGAGTCAAAATAAATCTTTTTATTCTTTCTTCCTATTTTGTGAGATGTTTTGTTTGTGAGGGAAAAATGGACTAAAACCATTGTTACATCTTTCTTTGGGCATTAGACATCTATTTGATGCTGAATATGGTCATGCCACATGATTTTTTTTGCTAGCATCATATTTAAAAGCTAAGCTTGACAGACACTTGGAGATATTGTACACATTAGTGGGTTGATGAAAAAATAATGAAAACATCATTAATAATCCATTAAGATATCAAATAAGAAATTATCTGTAGTGTACAGCTTAATTTTAAACTGAAGAGATTAACGGTAGATAGTGAAATTATCTTCTTACGACAAAAATCACTTGAGTTGACACAGTACATCAGTGAACTAATTTAGGTAATTTTGCACAAAATTTCGTGATCGTGTAAAAGGTGAGTTGCACTTTTGCTTAAGAAAAAATTTTAGAACCTAAAGTGACTCAATAATAATATTTGGTGATATACATATCAGTTGAAATTTTAGTCATAAAATACATTAAAAATGGAACTAGGTTTAATTTCATATGCCAATTTCTTCAATTCAGGGTATATTTCATATGAATTTATTATATAACATATATTATCAATTTAATAATTAATTTGGAAATCAAAATTATATTTTAGCCTGTCCACATATTGTTAATGGTAAAATGTGTATAAATCACTAAGAAATATTGTATTATGGGTTTATATCTAGATATGCCCCACAGCTTCATGCACTCATGGGAGGGGCATTTGTGAGTTATTGGGTCTTGGGTTTATGAAACTAGATCTTGGATGTGTGATCCAGACTTAGCCTGCAATTGGTTTAGCACAGTTGGGTGTGACTGGGTCGATTTACTGAAGACAGAAGAGCCACCCTGACTGCCAGTTACACCAAGTGAGGTGCTTGGAGCCTGTGTGGAATGGAAAGCTACTGCAGAACCAAGACAGTTGCCTCCCTCCCGCCCACCCTACCATGTGCTGCTTCTCCTAGCCAGGCCCATCTCCCACGTTGCCTTGCCTTGGGCCAGCAGGCTGTGGACTGAAGCCCCTGAAAATGCTGAGCAAAAGCAAATCTTTCTCCTTTAACTTGCTGGTGTTGGGTAATTTGTACCACGAGTGAGGAAGTAACTAAAACATGAAGTTTTCAAACATTCCAAGTCCAAAGTACAAAAAAGTGGAGTTGTTGATTGCAACATCTCTCTTTGGATGGCTAAGTTAAATAACAAAAAAAAATAAATAAATAAATAAAATAAAGTTTTAAAACACTGAATTTTGCACATTTTTTTTTCACACGAAGAAAGCTTTCATCTATTAGAACTCCAGACTTGGTGGAGAACAAGTTCTGTAAAATTCCAATTTATCACACGAAAGCACCGCCAGCCAGAGCTCAGCACAGGAGGACTGGATGCTCCGCTGTGAGCACGGTTCATTGCACCGCGTGACACTGTACCTATTTCAGGAAACAGTAATCATATGTCACCCTGTGATGTACTGCTGTGTGGTGCTGCTGGTCTCATAAATAAAGTTGAGAGGTCATTTCCACCATAAATTCCTATTTGTCAGAAACCTTTATTTAAGAAAGTATGTAATGAAGTATAGAAGGCTGAAGTTGAACAATAATTTATAACCCAGGTGATCTCTTATCTTCAATGCTGGTGAATTTTAAATGCTATCTGATAAAACTTCCCAAATTATATTTGCTATAATAGTCAAATGTATAAAAAACTAATACTTAAAATTAATGAACTACTTAAATGCTTTTTGTTTTTGAATTGAAGATTTAAGGGACCTTACAATATTATCTTTTCAAGAATGAATATCTTGATAATATTTCTGAATCCGAGCAATGCCTATGAGTTAGACAATTCAGTTGATTACCAACTCAGTGTTCACTTTACATAGTTTCTCAGTGAGTTTTTAGTAATGGTGAAAAGAAATAATCAAGAAAAATGCTATCAAACAGATCTTATTCAAATTGCAAAAGGAAACATCTTGTGAATGTAAATGCATTTAATCACAGTGTTGATTATCATCTCTAAAAATATGATTACAGGAAGTGACTAAAATATCCAAATTTTAAAGCTTACAGCCTGGCTTGTGAAGTTATTGGTTTAGAATCATTGCTAATGACAGAAAAGAGTTGCATTTTTGTTTTTTTTTTCTCTCTCCCCAAGAATGAAGATCTTGCATTCAATGCATTGAAGCATTGTCTTTTAATCAAACAGAACTGGTTACATTTGGCTAGTTCCTTTAAAGCATGCACATTATTGGAGTCTCACTTAGAAGAAGTTAGGAAAGACAATAACACTGCATCTCACAATTATGATAATTAATGAAAATGTGGATAAATTACTATTTAAATTAATATTAAGAAATGAACTGAATAATGCTATAAGACATATGACTATCTCAAAATAAAATTTTGAGACAAATTATAGAGTAGCAAAGCTACATTTGGTCAAATCTACATCTTTCTTTAGGAAAACAAAAACTGTCTAGAGAAAAATGTTGAAAGTATTTCCTTAGCAAAGATCACTTGATAAAATTAATAGAGCACAAAAGGAGGACACTTTTAAGGTTAAGTTGTACTCTGGAGAGTGAAAAGTGACTCTGTATTAGTGTGTGTGTGTGTGTGTGTGTGTGTGTATGTGTGTGTGTGTGTGTAGTAATGCTCACATGGGATTCATCTTAATGGAAACCAACACATGTACTTAAATGTGAAGTTTTCATTATTACGGGAGAAACTGTTTGATCCATGTACCCTGACTGCTAATTTATTTAGGTAAAAAACAGTCTTAAAGTCTTCATCTGAATATTAAAGGTAATGAAACCTATGAAGCTTTATTTGGCTGTTGACTTTGAAAAATGAAAAGAAGCTGAACAATAAGACTAAAGAAAAAAGAAAGAACCTCAAAATTTTGTAAGACAACTCCCAGCAACTGAACAAGATTAATTTCTTGAAACGTGTCATGTCAGTGCTCACTCTTGCTTAAATTAATGTGTAATTATACACACTATAATATCCATATCCTTTGAAAGCATTTTAAATGGGTAAGTGGGAATTAGAAAAATAAAATTTATATTTGTTTATAAATTCAACTATGTTTGTGTAATTTATAAAATTAATCTAGAAAATATAATTTTGTGGATTCCCTGATAAAATCAGAAAAAAATGGATAAAATAGATTGGCAAACTCTGTGACAAAGGAATTCATAAAAACATGAATGTTTACATGTTGGAGAAAGGAATTATTCAGACGCCATAGAACCAGAAAATGAATACACAGTTATACTTAGGACACAGTCATTGTATCATTGAACATTTTAAGAGAAATTAATAAAAATTCACTCATGCATAAGTGAGGTAGTACGGTTATATGTATTCTTACTATGGAGCCCTAGAATAAATACAGTATTCAACTTTACCAACTGAAAATAAAATGAAATTTTATTGCTTCTTATGCATGACAGATCTTGTTCTCTCCTTGCTGATATCAATTTTAAATTTTGTTGAATATTCAGAAGATTTCAATAAATATTATTACCTCCCATTCTTCTTGTCCCTAAGGCTTGAACAGATAGAAGCCTTAACTGCACATATGACACTTTCAGTAAACAAACATGTCTTGGAACAATATGGTTTTAACTGATCATAGTGACACTTTTAAATTCATTGACAAATTCAAGTTGGGAATTTGGACCTAAGTTGCTAATTGTTTATTAGGCAATTTAAAAAAATCTCATGAAACCTAGAACTGAAGAACCTAGAAGAAATTACTAAGGCCTCTAGAAGAGGTTCAAAATAAACTAGAACAAAATCATTTGTTGCACTCATCCCTGTGGTTTTTCTATGAAGTTCTACTTTTAAAATGTCTGTAGTTTTAATTAATACCATTTACTTAGATGTATCTTAAAACTTAAGTGGCCAACACTTTCTTTCCTTCTAATGAAAATACAGCATCTTTTCAAATCTGAGCTGTATTGCAGTGGATCTGATGTTGCTTCCCGGCTACAGTTATCACCAATTTCAATGTTTATAGATTCACTTTGGAGAGATGACAATAACTCATGCTATTATTACTGTTTTAAACTAGAAACAAGCAAATATTCAATTAAACAATGATAAAGAAGGATCTATGAAATCTTCATCCAGTTACAAATAAAAGTCAAAAAAAAAATTGCTTGTCAATCAGTGAATTTGTGGAAACTAGACAGTACACTTACAGAGGGGAAGAAGGAAAATTGATTTGTGTATGTTAATGTACCATGACCAAATCGCGTCTCTATCTATGTCAAATCTTTAGACAATTAGAAAGTGAAAAAGTTGGATTCACTGATTATTGATGCCTGAACTTCAATTTCAGCCTTGACTAACCTATGAAGCTGCCCCCTCAGACACTTTCTACTTGAAAAGAAGGCAGGCTGGTTCCATACTTTTCCTCCTCCCATCTTCATTTTTTTCTCCTTTTCCTCCCTCTCTGTCTCTCTCCATATCTGTCTCTCTCAATCTCTCTGTCTCTCTGTTTCCCCCTGTCTATTTCTGTCTCTGTCCAGAATAAATACAGGATCCATTCTGTCAAAATGAACTGTTATAATTTATCCTTCTGTCATATCAAAATCAATGCACAGAATACTTCTACATCTTCAGAAAGTGTGAAAATTTCCCATTCTCAACAAGTATGTAATCGGTAATCCAGTGAACACCAGCTGGGTGTCCTCTAAATCAATTCAGCTTTAATATCATCCACCTGGGGGTACTGTCAGATGGCATTGGTTAAGGCTGAGAATTCAATCCCCATGAACCAGCACACCACCCACACTTTAAGTGACAATCTCAGCCTGGGGTCATTTCATCTATGCTTCTTCTGATGAGCAGGTATAAATCTGCGTTGCACTAATCCATACTGAGATTCAGCCAATTTTCATAGTTGCCTCAGAACTGAATAAAATGCTAATTTATGTTTAAAACTTATTGTAGAGTTTATTACAAAGAAGAGGAGTAAAGAAAGTAAAATACAGGAGAAAAGATGTGGAGTTTGATGCCCTCTGTTGGTGAAACCCAGGACTGGATCTCTAGATGTTAGCTGTGGGCAACTCTCTGAACCCTGTGGGCTTTGCCAAAGCCTCATGGCATAGGCGGGGTTGATAAGGGACTTGATGGGAAACCTAGCACGGCCTGCAGATTGAGATTGTTCTTAGTGTGTCTGAGTAACATTCTTTCACCCAAGCTTGACTAAGGACTCCTAAAAAATGAGGAGTTTTATGATATACTAGCAATTGTATAAGGGAAATAAAAGAGAGAACTTAGATAAACATTAGAGAATATAAGAATTTCTATGATCTCCCTCATGGAGAGTTAAGAACCAGAAACCATTGTCCAAACACAAACACACCCACATTCATATATGTATATTTGCATATATGGATCACATTTGTGTATTTTTCAGGGCAGTCTCTCATTCTGTTGAGCTTACACTCAAAAGTTTGAATGTTCGTACCTATGCAACCAGTTGTTCTTGGGAAAATAAATACAGCTTCAAGAACTGAAATCTCCTGATGTTCCAAAGTAATATGTATTTTTTATTTAATTGAATTATATTTCATCAAAATTGCTTCCTGCTATGGTTATGGTACAGTGAACATCCTCTAATATTTCATTTGTTAAAAATTTGTTTTTGGACAATGAGAATGGTCCAGGCCTTCAGGAGGTGAACCCCTGGGTAGGTGCCCAGGTCATGGGGCTTGTGAGGATGGAATCATGGACCTCTGATTGAACAGTGTGTTCCTGTGTATATCCCCTTCCTTCTGGCCTGTCATCCTCCTTGCAAGTTGAAAGCTTGAGGCTACTCAAAATTCAGGTATAAAAAATAAGATAAGTAAACAGCTACACTCTTAATTTACTGATAAGAGGCATCTGCTATAATAATGTCTGTAAGTATAATATCATGTATGCACCTTGTACAATACCAAAACAGTATGAAAACAGTTTGCAATGTATTAATTTATTGAATCTGTCTTGTTAAGGTGTCTTAAAACTGTCTGATTGATATTTGTACTTCAAT
>PVKA01008954.1:0-57261 GCA_004027165.1 Ctenomys sociabilis
TAAATTTTGGGGCCAGTGAGATGGCTCAGTGGAATAAGCGCTTCCCTGGCAAGTGCAAGGGCCTGAGTTCAATCCCTGGTTCCACCAAAAAAAAAAAAAAAAAAAAAAAGAATAAATTTTTTATTCTTATTATGACGAAATGTCTCATCAAACCAAAAAGGGTAGGTAAGGTAGGCGCAGTCAGCTGGAGTTCATAGAGTTCATAGTGGCTCCTCCTGGGCATGGTGGCATACCCTTATAATCTGAGCTACTCCAAAAGCAAAGGATAAAGGCCAGCAAGACCCTGCCTCAAATAAAAAAATTTTACAAGGACTGGAGATGCAGCTCAATGGTAAAGGGCTTTGTATTAGGACCTACGTTCTACCCCAGCACCATACACGCACAAAAATTCATACAGCTAGAAAACTTCACATTGTATACTGTGGGTACAATTATGATTTGTCAATCAAAAATAACTTGAAAATTAATTTTAAAGTGTTTTAGATAAAGTCAGCACAGTTATACAGCACGATTTTAAAGAGGCAGTCTGTGTGGGTACATATTTTTCTCCAGCATCATCCTGGTATTTGGGTGCTGATACAAACAGGTCTGGTTTACCCAGAGCTGGGGTTTAGGGAGGCGGAGCACCCAGGATGCATACAAGGAAGTGCTTTTATTGCTGATCCATGGATCTAAGCTGGATTAAGAAGGGAATGTGAAGAAAAAAAAAAAAAAAAAAAAAAGGGACCATGAATGTTATGGAGGGGGATGGAAAACCAAAGGGGTAATGCTAGGAAACATGATCAACAGCTCTCAGGTCAGGAGGGTTGGTGGTCTGGAGTAGAGGAGCCAGAGAGAAGATAAGGCAGGAAGCTGGAGGGCAAGCTCAAGGCACAAGCTCCAGGAGTAAAGGGAAAGTCTGTGTGAGTCCTGAAGGAAGCAAGATTCCAGACAACTGCAGTAATAGTTACAGGGTTAAACTGCTTGAGCGGTGAGATGGAGTGACCCACAGATCTCTTTCAGCTGTGAATGTGACTCGGTAGGTGTTACACAGTGGCATGCCACTGTGAAGGGACCAGAGTAAAACCTGGAGGGGGGTCAAAGAGAAAGAGCTACCAGCAGCAGTGATCAGCAAGAACACCAAAGGCCCTTCAGCCCGGGAGCACTGCAGGAGCGAGGGAGGGTCAGCGCTCTCCACGCAGCCTCCCGGAAGCAAGGTCCTCAGCTGCACATGTCCTTCCCTCAGATGAGGAGGAAAAGGCTGCTCAGAGAAGTTGGAAAGAAGATGTGCAGAGAGTTCTGCCAAGGGCACCAGGGAAAGGCTTAAGAGCACAGAAGTCAGAAAGGGACTCCTAAAGCCTTCAGGCATGAAAGTCTGAGAAATGAGAAAAACTCTCTTCCCATATAAATCAGAAAACTGGCTTATAAGTGTCCACTAAGGTTTTATTTTGAAGGGCACTGAATCCACAGGTCAATATGGAAAGAACTGCTGTCTCTGTTATGTGGGGTGGCAAGGCCAGCCAAAGCAGCTAACACTTGGGCTGTGTCTACCAGGTACCTTAACTCCTTGAGGGCAAGGTTGAGTATCAGACACTGGAGCTCGAATCGTAAAATCGTCTTTGAGACTCTAGCTGAGCTAGGCTGCAGCCATGAGAGCCCGGCCAGCCTCATGACAGTCCCAGGGTCCCTTGCTGTCCAGTGTCTTTGCCCACAGTCTGGAGGCCAAGCCTTGGGGTCTAGTGACCACTACAAAGGACTAGAAGAGTGGAAGGGCTGAAGCTCCTCTCTCCAGGTGACAATAGTCCGAATATACGCTTGTTTAATTTGCTGCCTCAAACTCTTTCCTGTCTCCTTGACACACTTAAGATAATTGAATGTGAGAGGTGACTCAGTGACCATGTCTGTATTTTGAAACTGAGTCAGAACACCTTAGTAAACAGTTCCATGTGGTCCTACAGCTCAGGGCATAGGTAAAAATAAGGGAAGCTGCCATCAAACTGAAAAAGGTTCTTTTTATAGTATAACCTAATTGATGTTCTCTCTCAACAAAGCTGAACTGAATCACAACTGAGTCAAAATACCATATGGCATCCTCGGTTAGTGGTGACTTGTGTGGGTTTCTTATGGGGGGGGGTCCTTTTGTTTTGTTCTTTTGGTGTAAAGATTCCTGCCAGCCGCAGCCCCAACAACACTGGGGAAAACCCAGATGTATGTGTGTACACAAACGGGAGGTTTATTTTTATTTCTGTGGTGTGCTGACTTCTCGCACACTCCACCTGCTCCACCCACTCATTTACTTCGTGTAGTTCAGTCAACATATTACACAAGCACCAGGCACAGTAGTCCCCCGCCCTGATAAGTCACTCATCTGTCACAGTGAATGTCTCGAGCACCTTCTCAGTCGTTCTTCTGGGCTCTTGTTTTATATATGAAGGACTCGAGAATCAGATATTCAAGAAAATAACAAAAATGCTATCAGGGGCTTACTAAGGGCAAGACGTGAAAGCATTCCAGAGAGCACAGGCACAAGCAAGAGGAATCTTGCCCTCAGGTTGCTCTTGGGACCCGCAGGTAAATTCTGTGTTTACAGTACATAGTGACATTCTAGAAAAGAGGCAAGAGCACCAGGGAAACATGGGGTGGGGCACCGAGGTCAGAGAGGTGGGAGGAGGGGAGATGGCAGAGAACCAGGAGTGTGAGTACACACAGAGGAACAGAAGGGCCTGCGCCTGTGAGCAGCATGAGCTCTGCACCGCTGTTGAGGCAAGGGAATGTGCCCACTGCGCCGCAGGGATACTGACACTGGGGTAGCACAAAGCACCGAGTTTGGCAGACACTATGAGGGTGAGGACATGAATGAGTGATGTGGCACACGAACTGATGACGTCCTGGGGACTGCAGGGATTGTTACTGACTAGCCCTCCTTCGGCACTGAGCAGTGGTTCTTCTCCTTGGCACCAGTAGCTCCGCAAGTGTTCATTCAGTTCAGCATTTACAAGAGGGAGCCCTACTAGGAGACACCTCTGCCCTCACAAGACAGAAAAAAGGTTGTGACTGCATTATGAAGTGAAAAGGGCAAGTAAGAGAGGGAGTTTACACTCTCAGCACCTCGCCTCCATTCAAACAAAGCAGGATGTTTATTTTTAAAAGTTATAAATGCATAACCCAATTCTGAAACAAGGTATGTATCTCTATACACCAGTAACAGCATGGGAGTACACGGGATCAGGACAGAGCCAAGGAGCTCAGCATGCTCACAGCCGGCAGAGGCAGTGTGCAATTAATTGACTCTGACCAAGATCTCCATGTATCTTGTGCTGAAAAAAGCCGTAAGATGAAATCCAGGACCACGCACGACTCACCCGCATCCAACAGCTGCAATCACTGCAGCCCTAAGCTCAGGTCATGTGTAAAGCTGTGTCCCTCAAAGATCAGGAGGAACAGTCACTGGTCATGATGCTAGTGACCAGACACGCAGTATCTCCAACACTGTCCCCCCTAACAGATGTGGTTTTAGGGCAGGGTCCCTGGTAATAGGGACAGGAAAATGCAAAACCTTTGTAGAGGAAGAAGTAAGCCCAGAATGAGAAAAAAAATCTCTTAAGTGAAGTAACCCAGTAACTAACGGTCAAAGAGAAAAACTAAGACACAACACACACACACACACACACACACACACACACACACACCCATTCCCAGCAATCTGCTCCCAGAATCTGTCTTCCAATCCTGCAATCCCAGGCCATGTGGGACTACACCCACGGTCTCTGAGGAAGAACACTTCCATCAAGAAGCACACAGAGGCCGGTGTGCCTTACTGTTTATAAGGTGATCCCCCTGGTCCGCAGCCTCAGGGGCGGGTGGCACAGGATTACTACTACACCGCAGGGGTAAACAGCCCTGGTCACAGTGTGCTCTGGTCACCATGGCAGCTGCTGCCAAGATGAGAGCATGAAGACAATTTGGAACTTGTGGGCTCAGTGCAATCTCTCAGTTTTCCACACCTAGTGAGAACTATGAACAGTCAACTGTAACAGACTAGGCTGAGTAGAGAGAAAAGAGAAAGATCAGACCCCTTAACAGACCCCAGCCCCACGCTGGTTGAAAACAAGGGAAACCAGAATGGAGTGTGGAGGCTGACAGCTCCCCATCCTTAGCCTCAGAGTGGGCTGCGGCAGGGCTGGGGTTCCTTCCCACAGCACTCCCACCTAGCATGCCCAGGCTGCACTAGCTCCCACCAGGAATAGTCTCAGGCCAGAGGTCTAAGCAGAAGAGGAGCCTGTACCCTGTACCCCAAGTCCCTCACCTACTCCTGAAGCCAAACCACTGCTGACACCAGGCGCAATTCCCAGCCAAAGGCAATAAGCTACCAGTTTACTCCATAATCGAGTCTTTGGACAGACAATTTGGAGGTATGTCCTGCCGCTCCTGAGGGATACCCAGAGAAAGTGCCAGCTGTTCACGGAAGGCTCCTTCTACATGTAACACCCTCTCCAACACTCCTGACTGATGAGGATCACCTACAATTACATGTAATACTTCCACCAAGTCCTTGCCTCAGATGTTTTGGGAAAAAATAAAAATAACAGGCTCACATATACAGCAAAATATGTCTAAAGACAGCCTCCACAAGGCTGCTCAACATACTAAAGCTTTGAGACAACCCAAAAAACCATCTAAGCACAGGAAAAAGGTAGATAATTTATTATATATTATTGCGGTACAGTCGTCCCCCCATCCATATGCAATTCCAAGACACTGCCCCCCAAGGAATGCCTGAATTTAAGCTACTACTGAAAGCTATATAGATTTTTTTTCCCTATGCATATCTAAGACAAAGTTTAAAAATTATCATCACAGTAGAAAATTTAATCATAGCTAGTAATGAAACAATTATAACAATGTAGTACAACAAAAGTTATTTAAAACTTATGAACTGTTTACATCTGGAATTTTCAATTTTATATTTTCCAGTCACCACCTAAGAGAGACTACTGTATACGCCACAATATTTGAGTTAATGATCTAGCTCTTTATGGTTGAAAACTGACAACATCAAGAATATAATAGGGTTAAGAGCCTCAGAAATAGCTCAGTGGACTAAGCGCTTGCTTAGGCAAGCACAGGGGCCAGGGTTCAATCCTTGGCACCACATGCTCCGCTGGTCCCACCCCTAGGCATGCTGAGCCAGAGGTAGAGTCCAGGTGTGGTAGCACACAATAATCCTAGCACTAGGGAAGCAAAACTCAGGAGGATCACTAGGAGTCTGAGTTTCATAGGGACATCATGCACCAATAAATAAATAAATGAATACAATAAGACAGCTCAACAGACTCAGCATCTGTTTAGGCAAATGCAGAGACTGGAATTCAATGCCTGGCACCATACACTGGCCAGGGCCCTAGGTGCACTGAGCCAGTCGACTGGATGTGGTGGTGCACGCCTGTAATCCCAGCACTGGGGAGGCTGAGACAGGAGGATCACTACAAGTCTGAGCTGCACAGCAAGGCCCTGGACCAAAAAAATATATACTGTGGATAGGCTTGCTGGTGCATACCTGTGGTACAAGCTACTTCACAAGCTCAGGAAAAAGGATCACAAGTTTGAGGTCAGCATGGGCAACTTGGCAAGCTCCTTCTCAAAATTTAAGCCAGGTATGATGAAGCACACCTAGAATCCCAGCAGTCGTGGAGGCTGAGGCAAGAAGATTGCAATCTCCAGCCCAGCCCAGGCAATTTAGAGAATTAGCAAGACCCTGTCTCAAAATTTAAAAGGGCTAGGGATGTAAATTCAGGGTGAAGGCTTTGGGTTCAAGCCCAAGTACCACCCCTCTTCCCAGTAATTAGCAAGGCTAGAAAGCTAGATCAGCAGTGAAGCCCTTGCCTAACATACATGAGAACCGTGGGTTTAAGCCCCAGCAACACAACAAATTTTAAAACACAATCTGCAGAATGCACAGCATAAAACAACATATGCTGTTTATGTAAATTGTAAAATAAAGCGATGTATAGTTATGTGTAACTGCCTCTGCACAAGGACAGAAGCCTGGGCCAGCTGGCATGCACAACACTGAGGAAAAGGCCAGCAACCCACCCTTTGGTGAAGGCACAGGGTCCCCTGCGCCGACCTGCAGAACATGGCAGGAGGAGGGCACCACTTCCGAGACCAGATTAAAGTCCCAGGTTCCACCTTCTACACACACTGCTGCACCACTCCCTTTGGGACAAACAGCTGCCACATACGAAGCAGTCCCAGTAAAGGGACCTGCCACAGCCATGCGCCAGCCTGGAAGCTGATCCTGTAGCACGCTTGGGCCTTCAGAAGATGCAGCCCTGGAAACCCCATGCCAGCCACCTCATGGGGGACACCACGCCAGAACCACACCACCAGCCACTCCTGGCTCCTGGACCTCACGCACAGGGGCATCATACATGCCTGTGGTTTCCAGCTGCTACCTTGTGGGGTAATGTGTTCTAATACAGAGGATGTTAATGGATGAGTAATGTTGTTAAGACTTTGAAAGAACAGAGTGAAATTTAAGTTATTAATTTTACAAGTAAGGCACTATGGAACTTAGCAGATCATCTTTCATATCAGCCTCCACAAAGGCATCACGTTATTATGTATCTGTAGTTTTAACTTGTCAGTTTAGAAATAAACCAACAAAAACATTAGGATGAAATCTAATGAAAAACTTCCATTTCCTTAAGCATATAAAAGTGCAGCTTCTTCAAACTGTCGGTTCTTACTGTGTGGCCATTAATGCAAAATTGTTTAAATTCTGCTTAAGTCAGAACATATTTTTAAGTACGTGCTTTTTTATTGGAAATACAGTTTAAAGTTGCTTATTATACAGACTACATACGGCCTTAGGAAAGTCATCCATTCAGCCAGGACTCTCTGTGCTCACCTCCCACTCCAGAAAGGAGAGATGGCCTGTGTTAGGTACAAGGTGAAAGTGTTGATGAAGCAAGCCCTGTTCATTCCAAGGTGCTCCCAGGTCAGTGACTACATTAGCCAATGCTGTGGGGTTTTTTTTGTATATCAACATTTACAATTTAAATGCATGATGTAGTCAGTAACAAGTCTTAAACAGTGAGCAGAATAATGGCCAGCAGTATTTCTCAAATCCTTCCGCTAGGTTCAAATGCTATTCTGTTTTTTTTTTGATGGGGGGAGTGAGGGGTCATACTTTACATGCAGAAAACTGGGATATAATTCATGCACAGTAAAACATCTAATTTTTTTCTTTTGTTACCAGGAATCAAACTCAGGACCTTGTGCTTGCCAGGCAGGTGCTGTGCCACTGAGCTATATCCCTGGCATGAAACACACAAATCTTAACACCAGTTTAATGAACTATACAGATGCATACTCACGGGCATCTGCTATTGGCACCTCAACACAGCACCTTTTCACCAGTACCCTCACACTGCTTTCTAGCCATCCAACCTCCTTCTCCAAGCACTAAACTTCATAAGAACAAAATCCCAAACTGGCTGCAGAGCGGTGTACCTGTAATCTCAGCACTCTGGGAGGCTGAGGCAGGAGGATCACAAATATAAGCCCAGTCTGTTCAGCTTAAAGACATAGTAAATTACTGTCTCAAAATAAAAAAAAATAAAAATAAACTTTTAAAAGGGCGAGGGGAGGCAGGGAGATGGCTAGTGATCTAAGCACCTGCCTGGCAACTGCAAGGACCAGGGTTCAATCCCCGCTACTGCATGGTGTGCCTATCTCACACCGAGCCAGCCACCAAAACAGGAAGTGGTGGCACACGACTGTAATTCCAGCACTGGGGAGGCTGAGACAGGAGGATCACCATGAGTCTGAAATGCATAGCAAGACCCTGTACCAAGCAGAAAAATGCTTAAAAGGGCTAGGACATGGCTCAGTATGAGGGTCCTGGGTTCAATTCTCACACCAAACATAAAAATTATACTATTACTTTTGTTGTGCTCCTTTTGTTCAATATGTTTCTGAGATTCTTCCATGCTAGTCTGTGCATTGGTGCTTCATTCATTTTAAGTATTAAGATGTAGCTGCAGCCCCAACAAGGGGCGTTTAAGTCGCTCCCACACTTGGCGACAGCAGTCGAAGTGCTCTGAGCACTCTTCAACAAGCCTTTGTGGGCACTCATTTTTACTTCTCGAGTAAACACCCAGAATCACAGCAAGCACACATTTAGCTTCATAAGCTGCCACAGCGCTTCCCACCACAGGTGCACCTCCTAATCCCCGCAGCAACCGGGTGAACTCATTGCTCCACACCTTGGTGATGCCATTTCAGGGTCTGCAAAGGTACCTTGCTTGTTTATAACAGCTCCACTGACACATAACTCACGCAGTTGAAGTACACACCAGTAAATTCTGGTAGGCACACTATGTTAATTTTTAAATTGTAACAAAATACACATATGCATAGCATAAAATTTGACATTTTGAGCCTTCACAAATCTGTAATTCAGTGGCTTTAATTATATTCACAATGTTGTAAACCATCATTACTACCTATTTCCAAAACTTTCTTAACCTCCAAATGAGAAACTATCTAATTAATAACACCTCCCAATTCCCCTTCTCTGGAGCCTGGTCATCTTCAGTTTCCCTTATGTCCCTACGAAGCGCGTCTCTCAGTACCTTTGGGTATGTACCAAAGAGCAGGCTCTCTTGGTTACAGTCTGTGTTTAGCTCTCTGGGAAACTTGGACACTCCCACCGCAGCACAGGGAGAATTCCTCATCCTCACCAGTGCTCGTTCCTTTGCTGGGGCAGGTGCAGGAATGGCTGCCCAAAGGGTTATTAAGAGGGGTACCCTCACAGGGGTTTTAACTGCATTTCCCTAAATGACTATTGATGCTGAGCACTGTAATTGTATGTTGATTGGCCTTTATTTGTAGTTTTTTGTAAAGCACAGCCATTTTCAGCCCAATCTGTGCTGTGTGGGGGGCTGGGGATGATTCCAGGGCCGGGTACACCTAAGTAAGCTCTCTACCACTGAGCGATACGCCCACTTAGAAAACTGGGCTCTCTTTCTGTGGTGCTGTAGGCGCATGCTATGCATACTGAAACAGCTCTTCGGTCAAATATATGCACTGCAAACGCTGCCAGTGTGTGGCTCACCTTTCAACTGTTTCAGTGTCTTCGAGGAAGCTTTTAATTGTGATGAAGTCTTCTGTGATGACATCAGACCATTTTCACGTGATTAGTATTATCTATGTCTTGGAAAAGAAATGTTTGCCTATAACCTGAAGGTCACAAAAATGTCTTTTTTTCTCCTAAATACTTAACAGTTTTGCCTTTCAGATCTATAATCCATGTTAAAATGTTTTTTGTGAATGGTTTGAGGTTTGCAAACTGCAATTTATTCCAGTTAAATGACATCTAGCTGGTTCACATGTGTTGAAAGAAATTAAGCTTTTGCATTGATGTTAGTGGGTTTTAAGTTTGCAAATATTTTGCAAAGAAAACACACTTGGAAATACCCTCAATTTTTCCATATAAAATATTCAGCATTTAATATAATTAATCATAGGCCAAAACTGAAAATCAAAAGTTATCCAATACATTCTTTAAACTACAATATGCTCAAGCAGACAGGTAAGTTGAATTTCAACACTGTACAGGAACCTATTTAGAAAACAATGAAACAGAAATTTTATAAACTAATAAGGATAGTGGCACATGCTTATAATCCAAGCCCTCTGGGAGACTGAGACAGGAAGAACCCAAGTTTACGCCCAGCCTTGGCAACACAGCAACTTGGCAAGCACCTGTCTCAAAATAAAAAATGCTGGGACCTTGTACAACAAAAAGCCACTATGAAAACAATGTGCAATGCATTAATTGTTGAATCTGTCCTACTAATTTGATTTGAAACTGTCTCACTGCTATTTGTTCTTCAATAAAATAAATGTAAAAAAAAAATAAAAATAAAAAGTGTTAGGGGGTCAAGCAAAGGCCCTGGGTTCAATCCCCAGGATGACAAACAAATAATTCAAGAGTACAATCCCTGACTCAAGAGCAGAATACAAGGCAGGTAAGATGCAGAAGAGAAGGAGAGAACTAGGAAGAAGATGAGTAGGGTGTTTTTAAACAGAAGCTTGGAAAGAAAAAAAGAAAGGAAATACAGCAAGACAGACAGAAGAGAGCAGAAGTTGTAACGTAGGTGCGGCTGGAGTTCCCGAGGTGACAGAGAGGAGTACTGTAGAAATGCCAGCTGCCAAGGTGCTGCACAGGTGAAAGACGCCCAGCTCAGGAGGAACTGTCCAAACTGCACAGCCACAAGAACTGAACAGCCCTGTGCGCCCAGACCCTCCAGTGTGCAAGGAGCTGGAGAACTGAGAAGATGCTTCTTTGTGAAAATGCACCAAGTGCTTTTTTAAAAACAAATAGCTTGTAAAGGAGCTAGAAACATGGAGAGAAGCTCTATTAATACACTATGTTGGAAGAAAAATGGTGTTTACTACATGCAGATTAAAGAGAAAAAAGTCAAACTGACAGATCTGGGGAAAATCACCATCCACATGAGTAAAGGCACCAAGCAAGCAGAATGAAGGTCACAAAGATGTCTTTTTTTCTCCTACTTACACACACACACACACACACACACACACACACAGAGCACCTGCACAGGAGCTAAAGCAGCGGCCATTACCAGCTCTGTGGTTGACACCAGGGACACAGAGAACAGGATGTGCTCATCAGATGAAGGAACAAATAGGAGAATTGGTAGAAAAACGATTTCAGGTTTTTTTTTTCTTTTTTGTGGTACCAGGGATCAAACTCAGGAACTTACGCTTGCCAGGCAAGCATCTATTCCACTGAGCTATCTCCTAGCCTTGTAGAAAGCCATTTCAGCCGGGCGTGGTGGCACAGGCCTGTAATCCCAGCACTTGGGAGGCTGAGGCAGGAGGATTGTTGTGAGTTCGAGACCAGTCTGAGCTACAAAGTGAGCTTAAGGCCAGCCTGAACTGCATAGTGAGACCCTATCTCAAAAAGACAAAAAAAAAAAGAAAACCATTTCAACTGCTGCATTAGCTCAGGAATGTTCAAGAAGAGCCAGGACACCAATCTTCCCCACAAAAGACAATGAACTGAACACAGCACCATGCAGCAGAACTTTCTATAAGACAGATGTGTAGCCATTAAAAATGTGTCTAAGGTATTGAGTCACCACCTTCACTTATTTTTAATTCATCTGAATTTAAATAGCTCCATGTGCCACCTTCTAAACCCCATGGGTATAAAGTTTGGCAATGGGCCAGGGAGATGACTCAGTGGAATAAGCGCTTGGCAAGCACAAGGGCTTGAGTTCAATCCCTGGTTCCGCCAAAAAAATAATAATAATAAAAAAATAAAGTTTGGCGATCCACCTTGCTTGGCACCATTTCATGTGTGGGGTCCTGAGAAGTCTTAGAGACACTAAGAAAGGTAAGAGTGGAAAATAAAATCTGCACCTAACCAAGAGCAGAATTTTAAACTCTACTTTGCTCTGGAAAGGGACACAGCTTACAGTAACCCATAGCACAGAGATGGGAGATAAAATCACCTGTTAACAAATACGAACTACACAGGTATCAACGGTAAACAAAAGGTATAAAACAAATACGAAGGGCTGGCAAGATAGCTCAGCTGTCTAAAGCGCCTCTCAGGGACCGTGGTTCAATCCCCAGCACCACATGCCATGCCAGCCCCTCCCCCCAGGGCGGGCTGAGCTTCCCACCCCCACCCCCGCAAAAAAAAAGAATCCGTGATGTGTAGCGAGACACTGTAATAAATAAATGAATTAAAAAAAAAAAAAAACGAAATAGGTGAGACAGAGAAAAAGCAGCTGAGAAGACTTAATACTGACATTCTATGATAAAACGAACAAATGTCAGTGACTACAGCGCTGCTGGAGGGCTGCACAATGTGTGACATGGAGCACAAACACTTCAAATTATATTCATGACTCATTGCTAGGTACCCCCAGAATTTAGCAACTTGAAATGACATTTATGATTTCCCACACGGAGGCAGGAGGGCGGGTCCCGGGCAGCTCTGGTCTCCACAGGCTGCACTTCCAGCTGCCAGTCTGATGGGGACAGGACGTCTACTCCCAAGATGGCTGCTGGTGGCTCAGGCAGCAGGCTTGTCCCTGCCACAGCTCTCAGGAGGAATGCTGAGTGTCCTGCGGCCATGACAGCCTCGGGTCCCGGCATGATCCAACACAAGGCCAAGAAGCTGTACGCTGCAGGACCCGGTCTCTGGAGTCACATGCCCACATTCTGGGGAAAACTCACCTTCTCCAGGCAAAGAATTTGTGGGCATGTTTAAAGCCATTCTAATGGATGGAAGCATTTCCTCTCACTCAGGGGCTGCTAAACTCTGTAATGAGACCCCAGGATCTCTCTCCTTTCCTCTGGAAACCTCAAAATTGGAATAAAGTATCACCTTCCTGAAATAGCTTCAATTGTTTCCAATAAGGCGGGGAATGAAACAACCTGGTTCTCAGTCACTTAGGGCTGAGTTGCTTAATAGCAGTCCTATGTAAGTGGCATCTGCTGTGCATAAGCCACCCTACTACATGCACACCATCCCAGACTGTCACAACAGTCCAGCAAAGGGGTTATTACCACCCATTTGCAGAGTTCACAGTTTCTGCTAGGATCAGATCTGGGTCTATGCAGATCTAAAACCACTGCTCTCCCACTGTGACACTTCTGCTTCTGGGGCCACAACAGACAATGCCTCTTTTATGGCACCAAGGGCCACAAAGCACATGAATTCTGCCATTCCTCTCAGCTCCGGATCCCCCAAAAACATGTAAGAAAGAACTCAGAATTCCTTCCTTTCTTGGCCAACTCATTTTCACCATGTCTGGAGTTTCCTCCTGTTACTCTAAGGACCCACTTGGCCTCCCCTGATGTCTCCTCAGTGCCTGGCATGTTGATCATCCTCCCCAGGAATCCCTCTGAATTCCTGCTCAGCTGGCCACTGCCACTAGGCCCTAGGAGAGGAAACACCCTCCCCCCAGGAGAAGTTAAGGACAAATATGCATCCCCCAGGCATTCCTGTGGGGTCAGGACAAAAGGCATCTTCTCAGGCAAGACCAGACAGGGGCAGAGACAGGACCAGACACCTGTCCTCATAGACCATCCAGAGCTCCCTGCGCTACCCCTCAACTAAGTCTCGCCATCCCTCCCATGACCCACCCTTCATTCACCTTTCTTGGTCTCCAAACTGCCTGGAACAAGGACCGCATCCCAGAACTTGAACCCAGCTGGCAAGTCCCTCTTCCCATCCCTCCCCAACAACCCAACTGGCCTCTGAGTCCAGTCCACTCTGTCTTATAGCCATTTCTTGGGACTTACCCTCTCCATCCCAACATCCTGATTCAGGCATTTTTTCACATGGACTTCTGCACCAGCTTCTTAAGACCCCACCACCTATAACTGCACCCCTTTATTCCCTAAAACGGCAACCACAAAGGCCCAGCACAAGGTTCTTCTCATGCCACTCCCCTATAATGGGGGCCTGGGATTTAGCTCAGTGGTGCAGTGACAGCCAGGCAAGGGTGAGATCCTCAGTACAATTCGATTCCCAGCACAACTCCCCCACCCAAAAAAAACCTCCACTGGTTCCCAGCAGCTGCCTCACAACAGACCAACTCAAGAAAGACACTGTAATATGGCTCAAGGCCTTGGACTTTCTCCAACAGGTTTCAAAAAGCAAACTGATGTCTGAATGTCTCCTCTGGACCAGATATTGAGTGTCTGCCTCACTTAATCTTCTCTGCAGCTCTGTAAAAAGTCTGGGACCATCCACAAGCCAGCCTTGCATCTGTAACCTAGCAGCCACGTCAATCTTACTGCCCTTCCCAGCTCAGGGATCTGAGCACCAGCACCCCTTCCTGCACAAACCTCCTTTATGACTGGATTGCGCAGCAGCCCCGATGGCCTGATAAAGGAGTCACGTGACATTCTTCTTGGTACATTCAGGCCCCATCAAAGAGCCTGTTCCGCAAGTGTTTAATAAATGGTTCAGGATGAGGGGGGTGCTCTGGGAGGGGCAGATGCACAGATCCGTTCCTAAGCTTCAAATCGACTCGGATCTTATCTAGTCCTTAACATACCTCCCCAAAAGCCCAACTAGCGGGGCCTGAGCTGTCAGCAGCTGTCTTCCCACTGCCATTGAAGCTAAGGAAAGCTTGGCTTAGAGACATAGAGTTCCTGATCACCTGAGCCAAGCCTAAGTCTTCCTTTCTTTCTTTCTTCTGTGCTCTCTGCCCTCTGTCCACAGCCCCAGGATTCACATCATTTTAGCTCCCTCCAAGAGATCAAGGACTTCACAAGCACAATACGGGGACCAGCAACCCATGTGTTAAACGTCAATGTCAGCTAACCTTTATTTGGTATGCGCTAGGCAGGTCCTCAGCATGGCATACTCTCTAATCCTAGTGGCAACCCCACCAGGGAGACATGTTCAACATTACTCCCATCCAACAGAGGGGGAAATGAGCCCAGAGAACAATGAACAAAATTGAGCAAGCGCTGACTGCAGGCTTCACGCACAGTTCGCAGGGCTTTTTTTCATCCGTCCCTCTACACAATCCAGCGATGACGTTATACACTCTATTCCCACGTCTAAGCCAGAAACCCAAGGCTTGGAGAAAGTGCCTAATGACCCGGCCGGCGAGGCCAGGGGCCAAGTCCAGGTCTGCTGGGCTCCTGGCATCGTCTAGCTCAAAACGGTGGCGATGGTGTCACCGGGGAGGCGGAAAGGCCTGGGCTCTCCAGAGCCGGTGCCAACCCCGGGCAGCGCAGGAACGCGGATTCCGCGGCTCCAGGACGGCTCGGTGTGCCGCGCCCCGCAGAGTTCGGCCCGGGCCGCAGCGCGGGGGAGACCGGAACCGCGGCCCGGATCCGACCGCCCCGCCCCCGCCCGTGCCGTTACCGATTGCGCTGCTCCTTGAAGAGCGCCGTGAGCGCGCGGAGGGCCTCCAAGTCCTGGATGGGCGCGGGGACCATGATGCCCGACAGCCGGGCGGGCTGCGGCCTGGGCGCCGCCATCTTGCCGCTCGCAACGCGGGGAGCGGGCGAGAACGAGAAGCCGCGCACAGCAAAAGGGATAAACTAGGCGCAGACGAGGAAGGGAGGAGCAGCCCGACCCCCGGCCCCAGCGCGCGCACCCAACCGAGCGCAAGGCGGAGCCCAACGGCCTCCAGCGCAGGGAGCAGCCCGTCAGGGGGCGAGGGCACAGCGGAAGTCCCGCCCCCGAGGGGCCACGGAGGAAGTCCCGCCTCTGAGGAGGGGGCGCGGCCGAAGTCCCGAGCGTGAAAGGATGTGAGGGTCTTCGGAAGGTTGCTCGGACAAGGCCTCCTCGGGGCGGGCCCGCCGGAAGGAGGTTCTGCGGAAGGACCGCCATCCTGGGGAGGCCCAGAATGGGGACTGCCCACGGAGGAGGGGATGACCAACGGGCCCCAGGCAGAGGTTACCCTTGGGGAGGTGATTCGGGTAGGGTGTGGAGGCAAGAGGGCTCTGGGGGACCAGGACTCCCCTGAGAGGAGAGGGTGCCGAACAGAGGTGGTACCAAGGGCTCCCCCGAATGAAAGGCTTCAGGGCAGAGCTGTCACCACGGGAGGGGGGCAGTGCTACTCGCAGGCGTTCCCGCAGTTGGGAGGATGAGGTTCTCGTGCACTCCCAAGGGAAGAGGGCCAGAGACAGAGGCTTCTCTAAAGCAGAGGCCTCCCAGGGAGCAGATGGAGCCCAGCACCCGGGCACAGACTTCCCGGAAATGACTGCAGACCCAGATGCTGCCTTCTAAGTGGAACTGTGTCCCAGCCCCAAAGTGGAGCAGCCTGTTCCCAGCTGGCAAGTCTTAGGTGCTGAGAGCTCAGTGCACTGTTCTTACTGGTCAATACCAACTCACTTGCCAGGCACGCGGTAGGATGAGAGTATGTCGCTCCAGCTCATCAGGCTTCAAAACACAGAAGTGAAAAAGCTAAATTCTACACCAGTAGGGTAAGGCTTGTGGGTTTGGGATTTGTTTTGTTTGAGACAGCGTCTTACCTTCGCAGGCTGGCCTTGAGTTCACTGTGTAGTCCAGGCTGGCCTCAAACTCCTGATACACCTCCTGTCTCAGCCTTTCCCCAAGTGCCAGGGTTACAGGCATGCGCCACCACACCCTGCCAGGCTTGTGTTTTTTCTAAGGGAGATGAATCGACTTTAGGAACCAGACAGTGCTTTCCTGTGTATAGTCAGTAACCCACACGTATTTCCTCCAGTGAACTGGAGATGCATTCCTTCACCAAGAATCCTTGCCAAGCCTGTGGCTGTGCTGGAGATAAGAAGACCAGAAAGGGGCGGTTCCAACCCGGAAAGGACTGCTGATAGAGACAGACAGACAAATGTAAGGGAGTCCAGTTGACTTCCCTGGTGCAGGAGGTACAGATAGATATCTGGGGGTGGCTTAAAACATGCAAACATTCCAGTTGAGAAGTGGGTTCACCACGTGGTGCTTTCACATCCACTGCTAAATAAAACTAAACATTACTGTCTTCAGTTGCTCTTATCTTGTTGCTGGGACAAATACCCGACACCCAAAATGAAGGAAGGAAAGGTTTATTTAGCTCACAGTTACTGGAGGTTTCAGTCCATACTCAGCTGGCTCCAAGGCAACCAGCACTAGGCAGAGAGCTAGAGCATAAGCAGAAGGGAAGAGCAGCAGCAACCCAAGCAGCTAACTTCTTCCCTCCTTACATTATAGTGCAAATTACCTGCCCCAGGGCAGGTGCAACATCCATACCCATATAGTAATCAATCACAAACTCCAGAAGCCACGCCAGGACTGCAGGAGGCTTTGGGGGAACACCTATACACATACCTTAACAACCACAAACAGGAGACCATACAGGAAAATGAGCTCTGAACTCGCAGGCTACTCCTTATTGCTATGCAGTCTTTCCCATCTCATTTGATTGCATGTCCGTTCATTCCCAAGAGCTTCTGTGTGCCTGCTGGGTGCTGGGTCACCTACCCAGAGTCAGGAGGACTGAAAAGGTGTAAGGGTCCCACACCAAAAGAGGAACACCTGCTGGGTGTGTCCTAGAGGTGTGGTGAGTTGGCAGACATTGCTTGTTGTACATGGTGGTCTTGACCCTTAGTTTTGTATCCTCAGTTGTAAAACACCCAAATCATCCAAAAAACATTGCCCCTGCTATTGTACCAAGAGCAAATGACCCAGCAGCTCCAGCACTTCATATCTATCTCCCCTCCCCACTTCGCTGCCTGTCTTGACTTCCTGAGCCTAGATCTGCTCCAGCCTGGCAGGTAGCTTGGGCTGCAGGCACAGGCCTCGGTGCCTTCAACTTGTCCCTTAGTGAGTGTCCCTAGCTAGTTTATTTCAATGTGTAACACACCACTCAAGCTTCCGAAGCACTGAAACTTTCCTCCATAGCATTTAGCCTATGTTATTTCTTTTTCCCATACATCTTTTTTTAATCATTTTATTTATTTATGTGTGTGGGTGTGGGTGAGTGGCTCAGCCCACCCTGGGGGCAGGGCTGGCACGGCTTGCAGTGCTGGGGAAATCGGACTGGTCCCTGAAGTTGCCTAAGCTTGCCTCAGAAGAGGCTTTAGATCACTGAGCTACCTCCCCAGCCCCTGGTTCCCATACTTCTACTCTGTCCTGTTAATCTGTTTTGTGGGCCAGGTGTGGTGGCACAGGCCTGTAATCCCAGCACTCAGGTGGCTGAGGCAGGATTGTTGTGAGTTCGAGACCAGCCTGAGCTACAAAGTGAGCTTAAGGCCAGCCTGAGCTGCACAGTGAGACCCTGTCTCAAAAAGACAAAAATAAAATCTGTTTTGCTTGTTGTCATTTATCTCATTTTGTTAGAATATAAGAGCCAGAAGGATAGAGATTCTGGCCTTTATTTCCGTGTATCCAGCTCACCACCTAGAAAAAGGCTATTGGGAAATGGCTCAACTATTGAATTAGTGAGTAATATTTTAGAAAAAAACTTTATTTTCAGAAGGAAGAAAGGCAACAGCCATGTGTCCAGAATTGGTACACCACCCAAGAAGTTCAGGAAAGAAGAAAGGAGGAGAGCCAGGTGTGTAGATTCACTTGTAGGGTCTTACTTGTGATCCCAGCACTCTAGGAAGCTGAAGCAGGAGGACTGAAAGTTCTAGCAGTATGGCAATTTAACAAGGCTCTAGCTTAGAAAGTAAGAGTACTGGTGATGTAGGTTAGTGGGAGAGCTCTGAGTTCGGTCTCCAGTACTGGAAAAGGGGGGGGGGGAGAAGGAACAATGAGAGAAGAGAGAGAAGTTAACAAAACAGATTTTAAATATATATATGGGAAAGAGAAACATGAAATGAAATTGGTCAGACAGTGGGTGTTTTAACTATTCAGAATTGACTAGAGGATTTCAACCTTGACTGAAGCAATGGAACTAAGTTAATATTTTACCTAGGTTAAATGGCATCTTTTAATGTTATGTAACTATTTGCCTTAGATAAACCAGATAAACATGCCACCGGGTTGATGTACATGGCTTCCCCTTAGATAAAATCTGAGAAATAATTTGTGTCTTGAGCCCACTACAGAAGAACTGAATCAGCAATTTTCAGTAATCATTTTAAAAAGTAAATTTCTGGGCATGATGCAAACACCTGTAAACCCAGCACTCTGGGAAGCCGAGGCAGGAGGATCACAAATTCAAGCCCAGCCTGGGAATCCCTGCAGCCTAATGAGACCTTGTCTTAAAAAGGGTTAAAAATGTAGCCCATAGTGAAGGTCCTGAGTTCTAGTATCACAAATGAGAAGTAAATTAAATAAGAGAAAGGGGAAAAACAAAAAGGTGAGCTACAAGGCAAAACCAATTTGAGCTGAAGTACAAATGGTCAGAAGGAGGATGGAAGGAAAGAAGTGAATGCTGGTAAAGCCGAGGACAGGTGAGCAGTGCACAGACAGGAAGGATCTTGCTTGTGCGGCACCTGTATCTGAAGTTCTCCCCAGCATCTCTGCATATGGTTCTGTCCCTGGAGAGCTTTATTACCACCTAAGATGTCATCAGGAGCAACTCTGTCTTGTAGAGTTGAGATGCACAGTATCCCCCAAGTGTCCCATGTGCTCAGAGGTGGGGCTTTTTGGGAGGTGATTGGATCATGAGACATTTTACCCATCAGTGGATGCATCCGTCGATGAGTTCGTGGCTGGCTGTGCTGCTGAGCCACAGGGCCTGGGTGGAGGTGGTTATTGGGTGTGCAATCTGGGTGGGTGTTCCCTTGGCTCTGGCCCCTTCTGCCCTGTCTGCTCCCAGCCTCCACAGAGTGGGCAGCTGTCCTCCACCAGGCCCTTCCACCATGCTGTATCTGCCTTGGAGCAGCTGAACGTAAGCTGGACCCACTGAAATCATGAGCCAAATAGAGTTCTCCTTTAGGTCTCATTGTCAAGTATTTGTCCAAGCGACCAGAAAGTGACATCTTTGGGCTGGGCGTGGTGGCACATGCCTCTAATCCCAGCACTCAGGAAGCTGAGGCAGGAGGATTGTTGTGAGTTCAAGACCAGCCTGAGCTACAAAGTGAGCTTAAGGCCAGCCTGAACTGCATAGTGAGACCATGTCTCAAAAAGACCCAAAAAAAGTTACATCTTTGACTTTCATACTGGGCCTTGTGCTACTGTTGTCTGCTATGAGGATCCCTTGCCCTTTATCAAAAGCATTGGGCAGAAATACCTTGACCCAGGAATAGGCTTTTAATCTTGTGCTGGAGCAGAAGAGAGAATGCTATGCAGTCCTAAGGTGACCCAAGCCAAGGACAAAAATGTACAAGACAGTTCACTTTTTAATGCCCAGTTCCCTGATCCATAATTCTGGAAGTCTGAGTCCTAGTTTAGCTATCTCACTGCAGACCTGCTTATGCACCTGTCTTATACATCTGAGGTCCTTTAAAGTGGAGGTGTTGTCTTCCTCCCCTCAGCCTTGTGTTTCAAACCCATGCTGTAAGTATATTTTGAACTGAAGACTTTGGAGATCAAGAAAGAAGGAGAAAAAGATAACAGTATAATTGATCAGGGTAGGGATAGGCAAAGTACCTGTGAGCCAACTCTTTTCCTCCACTTATTTTGCTAAAGTTGCACTGAATACTGTCACTGCCATTCATTTACATATTATCTGTGGCTACTTTAGCACTGCAATGGCCAGATCCAGTAGTTATGATAGAGACTGGATGGCCTACAAAGTGTGTGAAGACTTCAGCCCTTTGTAAAAGAGGTTTGCAGGCCCTGGCAAAGAACCTGAGCCCTGGGGCTAGGATGCAACTGGGTGGAGTGGCGCTGGCCCAGCATGTGTGAAGCCCTGGGTTTGACCCTGGGCACCACAAAAACATGAGCTCTGCCAAAAAGAAGGAGACCTGGATAACGTGAGTCCGACTTTGGCCTCTCAAGAACTGGCCTCACACTATCTCATCAAGCTTATAAAAAGTGCTTTTCTATGCATAAATTATAATAACAATAGCATCAGGCTGTTGAAAGGAGCCAGTGAGATAGACTGTATCAGTCCAGTGTTCATCAGAGACTCAGCTTTGCTCGGTAATGTTAACACTCAACTGTGGAGTGTAGACTGGAGAGACCCACAGAGAGGACAAATAAACTGTGCGATGGAGTAAAAGAAATTATCCAGCAGAAAAAATAAAACTGCAGAAAGGCAGAGAGCAGGCTGGGAAGGTCTCACATGTGTCTCTGGAGTCTGAGAGAGACAGAGAAATAGGGCAGAGTAATACAGATTCCACACCACAGATTGAAGCTCCAAAAGTATAAAACACAATCATTAAAAACAGCCTCTATTTAGACACATCATGGTGAAGCTATAGGAACAGACAAAATCTGATAAGTGGCTCTAGGAAAACAATCTTTATTTTTAAAGGAGTAAGAGTAGGAGTAGGCTATGTTCCCCACGGAAACACTGGGAACCAAAATAGCAACATTCTGTTTTAGTGTGCTGGAAAATACAAACAACTACCAACAGATCCATGCCAAAGGAAGTACAAAAGGGTGTGAAGTAAGGCAGGCATGGCAGCACATGCCTGTAACCCCAGAAGGATGAGGGAGGAGGATTCTGAGTGCAGGGCCAACCTGGCTAGCATGGCAAGACCCTATCTCAAAAAGAAAAATACAATTTAGAAAAGACAATCCTGGATTGAAGATGAGAAATGTAAGAAAAAAAATGAATATCAGAACTGGCTCATTGAAACCATCTGCTTCAAGTTGTGTGTGGTTGTGCACATCTGTCCTCCCAGTATTTGGGATGCTGAGGCAGGAAGGTTGCTGGAAGTTTGAGGCCAGCCTCAACTACAGACCCTGTCTCACAAAACTACTTGCTTCATCAAAATGAGCACCTGAAGCATAAAACAATAATAAAGCAACAATGACTCAAAGGGTTTAAAATGCACAAGAATTTAGAACATTCATAACACGGGTCTTCTGCAAAGCTTCATGGCACTCCTGGATATTGTCCTCTTCTGCCCTATCTGGTGCTCCCCTATGAAGAGTCCTTCCCAGTACTCCACATGGCTCAGGAAGTTTATACTTATAATGCCATGAAAAGTTATTGGAATTCTAGTGAGTGAATTCCAATCTACCACTTCCAGTGCAACCCACAGCGTAAATACACAATAATGTATCCAAGATGGTGGAGAATCAAGGGGGTCCTGAGTCCAGCCACAATGATGGCTGTCCAGAGGCCTTCAACCAGGACTGAACCTGGCTTTTCTTTGGTGAAGAAAGAAGTGGGTTGAGGATGTGTGACCTGGAGAGTGGGCAGAAGTAGGTGAGTGTATGAGCTGGGGGCTAGGTAGGAGGCCTACACCTGCGCTTCAAATGTGTGATCTTTCAAACCCCAGGAAGTTAGGGCCGGCAGTATAGCTCAGCGGACTAAGCGCTTGCTTAGGTAAGCGTAGGAACCAGTGTTCGATCCTTGGTTCCCCTAGCCGCGCCGGCCCCGCCTTCGGGTGCGCTGAGCCGGCAATGCAATCCGGGCGCGGTGGCGCGCGCCTGTCATCCCAGCACATGGGAGGCAAAAAGCAGGAAGATCACTATGAATGTGGGCTGCATGCATAGTGAGACCCTGCACCAAAAAAATAGAAAAAAGTCAAACCCCAGGAAGTCATAGTCTCTGTGTCTGTCTGTCTGTCTGTCTGTCTGTCTGTGTATGTGTCTGTCTGCCTCTCTCTCTCTTTCTCTCTCTCTCTCTCTCCCCCAGTTGACAGCTTGGAGCACTGTCTCCTCTTCCCATCACAACTGGGCTCACACAAGGGAGCAACAGGGGTCTGGAGAAGTATTGACTGCTGTCTTTAAAAACTACTGGGAGGCCATCGCTCCTCCAAGGAGAGGAGCCCAGGGGGTCCTCCATACTCCCAGTCTTTCAGAAGGCCACTTCTGTGCGAGTGCAGCATCTTCCTGGGGATTTCCTTTGGCAAAGCCAAGAAGATCACAGGAGACCATACTTGGCATTTCCCTGCTAGCAGTGACATTATCTGGACTTGCGCAGCCAATTACAAATATTTACCATCTTATGGAGAACCTTACAGATGCTATTTGATGAGCAACAACCACTGACAGTAAACCAGACCAGCGCTGCCCAAAACACCTGGTGAATGAACCCATGACAAAGTTCCATTCCTGGGTAAGATGACAGAGACTCTCCTAGATGACTCTGAAGCACACTTCTCACAGGAAAGTGCCACAAAACTTAGACACACCACAGGAAGCAGCTGCAGGTGGTGTCTGAGAGTGAGACACAGACAACTCTGATGACAGGTCCTCAAAGGAGGGGGCAATGTCGTGAGAAAGTTCCTCTCTGTGGCTGGATCTAATTGTAGTCCATACTGGGCACACACATGCAAACCCTGCATTTTTCCTGACCTGGGGAACATAGACACAAACGTATGAAAATGTAGATGCTGAAGAGAATGAGCAACCCAAGAAAAAGAAGAGCCAGAGAAGGGATCTCCAGTGAGCTTTGTCCCTGTCCCTGACTTTCCACAGAACCTTATCATGGGGTTCAGAGCCAAAGCAGCTCCATTGAAGATGAAAGGTCTGAAGCAAGACTGGGGAAACCCCTAAGAACAGTTGCCAATCCACGTCCACATAAGAAAATTGCCTTCAAAAACAGAGGAACAAAGACTCAGCAGAGAACAATATTGTAATTTAGAATCACTGCAGTTTAATAATCACAGTATCTGGCTACAGTCCAGAAGCTACCTGAAATACAAAGAAAGAAGAAAGTGGAACCCACTCTCAAGAGAAAAGAAAATTGATTGACCTATGCATGAGATGGAGAAGATGTTAGGACTCCGAGAAGCAAAACTGAAAGCAACATTAGTAAAGTCTATAATGGGGCCAGGGAGATGGCTCAGTGGAATAAGCGCTTCCCTGGCAAGCACAAGGACCTGAGTTCAATCCTCGGTTTTGAAAAAAAAAAAAGTCTATGATGGAAAATAAAACATGCTTTCAACAGATAAAAACCTCAAGAGGGGCTGGGGATATAGCTCAGTAGAATAAGCACTTACCCGACAAGTGCAAGGGGCTGAATTCAATCCCCAGTTCCACAAAAAAAAAAACAAAACCTCAAGAGACAAATGGTAAATCCCAGAAGAGGCATGGAAGCAATTTGTAAAAAACCAAGTGAGGATTATAGATCTGAAAAATACTATTTCTGAAGTTACGAGTCTACCAGAAGGACTTCACAGCTAAAGAACATAAGAGGAGAAAGAAAAAGTGAAATTGAATCACTGAGCAGATAAAATAAATGATAGCTAGGTCAAACATTTCTAAGAATAAAGAAAAAAAATATTAAAAATATAGTGAACAGAAAGAGTCTCAGGACCATTTGGCTCTTCACTTGATGTTACTGTAATTACATTTATCTATTTATTTATTTATTTATTTGGAAGAACCAGGGTTTGAACTCAGGCCCTTGTGCTTGAACTTAGGCTGGTGCCTGGCAAGCGCTTATTCTATGGATCTATCTCCCCAACCCCTTCCATGTACATTTTAGAGGAGAAAAGGTTATTTGGCTTGTGGTTCCAGCAGTGTCAGTGACTGGCTGTCTTTAAGGCACCGACATGGCAGGAGGGCCTGGAGGAAGAAGGGTGCTCGCTTCATGACAGCCAGGAAGCAGAGAAAGTGAACAAGAGCCAAAGAGGACGGCACTAGGGAGCAGATACAGTCCCATGTGCCCATGAGCCAACCAGATACGCCCTAAGTATGCATTACTAACCTCCTAGGCATCTCTTAGTCAAGTTAGCATTCAAGATAACATCCCAGGTAAATACACATTTCTATTATAGTTCCATGGTGAATTCCTTCTTTCATCATTAGGAAGTTCACCTTGGAGCCAGCCAACCATGGACTAAAACCCCTGAAATTATGAGCCAAAATAAACCTTTTCTCCTTTAAGTTGTGAGTGTATGAGTGTGTGATTTTTTTTCCCCAGTAATGGAAGGTGACTAGTACAGAAAAATTGATACCAGAGAAGTGGGGTCACTGCTTTAACTATACCTGATAATAAGGTTCCAAAGCCTCTGGAACTAGTTCGTGCGGGAAATTTTGGAAAGAGTTAGAGATGGGGTCTAGTGAAGCTCTCAAAGTTATAAGCAGATTTTAATGGATGATTCTGAGGAAGCTCAGGAGACCAGGATGCTGATGGGAAGGCATATAATAAAGGCTATGGGCATGAAATTTCAGGTGGGACTATTCAATTTCTGCAGGAAATTGAACAAGAGACTATTCATATTCCATTCCAGCAATTAACTAGTCTACATTTTACCCATGCCCTAAACTCTGTAAGACTGAGTTTAGAGGTAATGGGCTGAACTGGAAGAGGAATGTTCCAGGTAGCCCAATACTCAGGCTATAATATGGTTACTGTTGGCAGCTTTTATCTAGGCTTATAGGGAAAATCGAGTACAAAAAGCAGATCTAAAATATTTGAAAAACTTGCTGTTTGGCCCTAAAAATACATGTGTGAAGTTGAGGCCAAAGAAGGTGTGGTTGCTGAAGAGATATGTGTATATTTTGTGTGTACTTTTCTTTTTTAATGTATTTGGTATAGGGTCTCAATACACAACTCAGACTCAAAAGGATCCTCCTGTTTTCAGCTTCCCCAGTGCTGGGATTACAGGCATGTGCCTGGACTTGGTGGTCAGCTCAGCATGCCTGGGGGAGGGGCCAGTGCAGTATGTGGTGCTGGGAATCAAACTCTGGTCCCTGTGCTTGCCTAAGCAGGTGCTTAATCAGCTGAGCTATCTCACTGGCCCTTTATGTGTACTTTGCACTGGATAAAAAAAGTTACCCTGAGGGCATCTCATAAATTCGCTAAATCACTAGTCATCAAAAGTTTGAGAGTATAAACATATGAAACACTTGTTCAAAAATGTGAACTTCTTTGAAAAACTGCTCTAAAAAGAAAGCCCCAAGGCATCCTGCTCAGGACTGTTTAGAGAAGTGTTTCCTTGTACTCAGCCATTTGCCACTCAGAGGCCACTGCAGCCATGGTCCAAGGGGCACCAGCTACTGCTCACACTGTGGCAGATCTTGATGTCATCATTTGGTTTTGTGGAACCGGGAATTGAACTCAGACCCTTGCACTTGCCGGGGAAGCGCTTATTCCACTGAGCCATCTCCCCGGCCCAGATGTCATCACTTGGTACTGCTGTTGCAGACATACATAATGCAAGAGTTATGGAGGCTTCTACCCATAATACAAAGGAAGACCTGAGAGGCCAGATGATGTGAGAGAGAATCACAGCCCTTGCTGGGAGCCACTAACAGGACAATTTATGAAGCTGCAAGAATAAAGCTGAAGCTGGAACAATGACACCAGAAATGTGGAAAGCCATAGCCATCGCTCCAAGCCAGACCAAAAGAGAGGGCATAGGGGATTCAACCCATACCTAAGCCCTTTGAGCTTATGCTTCCATGTATGTACTCTGTAAGATGAATGTTTGCCTGCCAGGTTTTAGTTTTGCTTTGGTTCAGTTCTTTTCTCTCTCTCTACCCCCATTCCTCCATTTTGGAATGGAAACATTAATACCCTGTGCCACTGTATCTTGGGAGCATGCGGCTTTCTCTTCCAATTTGTAGGTTCACAGCTAAAAGTTTGCCTTGAGTCTCAGAGGAAGCTTTGGGCTTGGGCTTCTGAGAAATGCCAGAAGTGCTGAGATGTTGGGAAAGAAATTAATGCACTTTCAGTGATTCTCTCGCATCATCTGGCCTCCCAGGCCTTCCTTTGTAATCTGGGTAGAAGCCTCCATAACTCCTGCATTCTGTATGTCTGCAACAGCAGTACCAAGTGATGACCTCAAGATCTGCCACAGCATGAGCAGAAGCTGGTGCCCCTCAGACCATGGCTACAGCGGCCTCTGAGTGGCAGATGGCTGAGCACGAGGAAACACTTCTCTAGGCAGGATCATTATGTTGGGTTGAATTATGATGTTTGTTATGGGCTATATTTGGTGACTAAGGATGATTTAAAGAGTTGTACTTGGGTGTAGGGTTGATGAGTGGATTTCTGATCTTGATTGTCCACTTGATTGGCTTGAGTGATGCCTGGGGATTGATGAGCACACTGTGGGGCGCATCTGACTAGGTCCCAGGGTCTGTGACCCTGAGGGCTACACCAGGTCCCTGACCCCTGGCCACCTCCTCCCTGGCATTTCCTCACCTACTCTTCCTGGCTGCTGTAACATGAGCATCTTTCTTCCACCAGGTCCCTGTGCCATGTCCGTGCCTGGGAGCCAGCCAACCCCTGGCAGATTTCTGAGATCACAAGCTGAATAAACCATTTCTGCTTTAAAATATGTGTGTTGGGCATTTTGTCCCAGCAATAGAAAGGTAGCTAACACATTACACAATGAGAAAGCTTCAAGTAAGTGAAGCAAAGTTGACAGAGTCCTAGGGAGGCCTGTAATCCCACAATAGTAATTAGAAATTTCAACACCCCTAGCTCAGTAATGGCTAAAACAACTACTCAAAAACTATCAATGACATAGAATGCCTGAACAATACTTTCAACCTCCCTTGTTTAATTAAAATTCTAGGAGAAACATGTTGGCTTCCCATAAGTGAAGATGGGAAGGACGCTCTCCATGCCCTCGATTATGGAGCTTTGGGCTCATCCTGGCACACTCAGCTTGGCTGCGGGAGCTGCTTGTGCTGTGTGCCTAGGCTGGAGCCCCTGGGTTGGCTTTGGGACAGTCCCAAAAAGCTTGACCTGTGACACAAACACAGACACTGGAGCTGCAGCAAGCATCTTGGGAGAGAGTGGGGAATACGAAATGGTTCTTCTGGTTCAAAATGACTTAAAGATGGGAAAAGGGGGCTGGCCAAATAGCTCTGTGGATTAAAGTGCCTGCAAGTAGGCACATGGGCTGGCAGTTCGATCCCCAAGTCTGCCGTGCCAGACCCACCCCTAGGGCATGCTGGGCCACAATTGAGACTGGCAATGGTGGCGCACCCCTGTAATCTCAGCTCTTGGGAGGCTGTAAACTGGAGGATGACTATGAGTCTGATCTAGTAGTGAGACGCTGAACACCCTGTACACCCTTCCCTAAATTACAAAAGAGAAAAGAAAAGATGGGAAAAGGAAAAGTTGTTGCCCAATGTTCTCATGCTGGTGTTTCTACCTACAAGCAAATTTAAAAGAGAAATCCTGAAGTGCTCCAGGAGTGGGAATATTGTGGCCAGCCCAAAGTGGTGGCCAGAGCCCAGATGAGGAAACCCTGACTGAATTACTGACCCGTGCAGAAATGCTAGGACTGACTATAAGCTTAATGCAAGAGGCCGGACAGGTCTCGAACTATCCTAGGAACTGCACCAGGCTCAGCAGATCTAATTGACAAAGTTACTGGTCACCTAAAACTTTGCTAGGTGGGCTTTTGTATGACTATGATCCTATCACAGGTGTTTGAAGCCTGTCAAATTCTAACAATGAAGTTAAATTTCTCCTCAGTTTAAAAAAATAAAAATAACACAAAATTCTATAGCACAATACCCAACAATAATAGAATGTATATATTATTTTCAAGTACATATAGGTAAACCATTTTCTGAGTCATGAGATAAATGATAAAATATTTTAAAATATTCCTTGTTATGTCAGAACTTTTTTTTTTTTTTGTCTTTTTGAGACAGGGTCTCACTATGCAGTTCAGGCTGGCCTTAAGCTCACTTTGTAGCTCAGGCTGGTCTCAAACTCATAACAATCCTCTTGCCTCAGCCTCCTGAGAGCTGGGATTATAGGCCTGCGCCACCACACCCGGCAAACTTGGGCTTCATTTGTGTTCTTTTTTTCTTTTTGGCAGAACCAGGAATTGAACTCAGGCCCTAGTGCTTGCCAGGGAAGCACTTATTCCGCTAAGCCATCTCCCCAACCCCGTTATGTTAGAACTTGTGGGATAAAGTTAAAGCAATATTTGGAAGGAAATGCACAATTTCAAATGCCCAGTTTGAAAAAGGGCAAAAATCTCCCATCTGTTATCTATGTTTCTACCATAAGATAAGCTGAGGAGATGGCTCAGTGGAATAAGTGCTTCCCTGGCAAGTGCAAGGGTCTGAGTTTAATCCCCGGTTCCACCAAAAAAAAAAAAAAGAAAAAAAAAAAAATCATCTACCATAAGATACCAGAAAATGACAGACAACTTGTCTTTCTAACACATCAGCCTGAGTGTTGGGACGCTTGTCCTGGATTTCCCGTCGTATCTGGCACCTAGCACAGACCTGTGTTTGAGACCCACATTCAGAGGTGCCAGCTTCCCTGTACCTCCCACTGGCTGGAGACTCTTGTGCAGGTCACCCCATCTCCTGGATTTTCTCTTGTTACTGGGACAAGATACCCAGCACCCCAACCTAAGGAAGGAGAGGCTTATTGAGCTCACAGTTAGAGGAGGTTTCACTCCGTATTCAGCTGGCTCCAAGGCAGAGTAGCACATGGCAGAGGGCAGCCTTTCATGACGGTGAAAACCAGCAAAGAGCAAAGGGAGCAGCTAGCCAGCCTCTCTCCCTCCTTACATCTATTATGCGCAGATTCTCTGCTCCAGGGCAGGTGCAGCACTCACACCCATAAATCCCAGCATTGGATCATGAATTAATCACAAACTCTAGAAGCTGCCGCAGTGACTACATGAGGCTTTTGGGGGACACCTAGACACAACCCCTAATGCCACTCTTCCTTGTCTGCAATGAGGAGAGCTGGCTCTAGGATGATGGGAAACATCGTGCCCTAGTTTGTAATAACCAAATCTTGGAACCAGCTCAAATGCCTATCAACTGGTGAATGGATAAAGAAGGTGTGTTTATACAACGGAGCACTACATAAAGGATAAGCTGGAGATATTTCTAGGTAAGTGGGTGCATCTTGAGGCCATCCTCTTCAGTGAAGTATATCAGACAGGTGTGTAAATATCACACTGCTTCTCTGATGTGAGAAACCAAAAGTGTAAATAAGAACCAAAATGTATAACAGGTATTGTGAAACAGGAGGAAAATCTTCAAATGGGGAGGGGAGCAAGGAAGGGGTGAAGGGGAAAGGAAAGAAGGGAGTAGTAAATTTTAAAAAAGAGAGAAAAGAAGGGAAAAATGAAAACAAAGCTTTTGTGAATGGGTGAGGAGGAGGGGCTGAAGGGAGGGCAGGGGAACAGGGAAAAGCAGACACCAGATCTGTCTGGCTCAGGAACGCATGCTCCACGACGGACACCACCATAGTGTACATCTAAAGGGTGCCAATGAAACCGGACTGGAGAAGAGGCGCAGCGCCACGACAGAGCCCCAGCAGGGGCAGCACGGGAAGGGCCCTGCGGCAGCCCCCAGCCCCGGCCTTGCGCCCCGGAAGGCCGCGCACCTGCTGTGTGCGGAGCGTGGGGCGTCGCGCACAGGTGCCGCTGAGCCCCGGAGGAGGAGGGCGGAAGGACAGGCCGGCTGCCCGCAGGACGAGGACGCGCGGGAGTGGCCGCGCCGGAGCCGGCATCCCGGAGGCCGGGATCAGGGCGAGGTCACGGGCGTGGGCGGGGAGGCGCGGGGGAGCCGAGGGCGCAGCGTGTCCGCTCCGTCCCCTGACTCGGGACGGCCTCCGACCACCGCCCCTCCTTCGGCTCGCGACGCGAGCCGCGGCTGCCCACCGCGAAACCGGCCTCCAGCACCGAATCCTCCCCTTCTTGGCCATGCTATCACTGCCTTCCAAGCCCCAGTTTTTTTGTCATTCCTTTCCACTGCTTTGCTCCCGCTTTCTCTTCTATGAGGGAGCCTTGTGAATTAGAATGTCCATTCTGGTTGGTTCTCGGTTTTCTTTTCCCCTTTTCTTTTCCTTTCTTTTTTCTCCCCTTCCTTCCTTGCTTCCTTCTTTCCTTTCTGACTTCACCACTACCAGGCAAATGCTCCACTACTGAACTACACCCCAGCCACACATTTCTGACAATTTCAGAGCAAGAATCCTGCCCCAAAGCCCACATGGATCTCACCAGACGGCTGAGAGGTGGTGGGGTAAGTGGTGGGCCTGGGTAGAGAGCAAACAGGATGAAAGAAGGCTTCAGAGGTGCAGAAAAAGCACAGCGTTGTGGTCCCACACGTATGAGCTCACTGGGCTGGGGATGTAGCCCGGAGGCACTGCATCTGCCTGGCCGGTGCAAGGTTCAGAGTTCAATTCCTGTACAAAAGAAAAAAGTCAAGATGTGAGATCTAAGCCAGTTCTACCCATCAGTATGGGGGACCCCAGACAAATCACATCTTGTAAACATTAGCTGTAGCTAGCCACTGATGTTCATGGCACATGGCAGGTACTATAGTCCCCCCTTAGGTGTGACAGGTATGTTTGTTCCAAGGCCCACAATGGATGACCAAACCCCTAAGGAGGTGCCTGACCTCATACGCACTGTGTTTTCTCCTATCCATTTCTACAATAAAGGACAATTTATGAACTGGGCCAGGAAGTTAATAACTAATATTAGATCACAATGCTGTCATAAAAGTTACACAAAAGTCTTGTTGTCCTGAGCTCACCTGGTGATGACATAGGATGACACAATGCTCATGTGTGGAGATGGAGCAAGGGGCAGACAAGGCCTGTGATCCTAGCACTCTGGAAGCTGAGGCAGAAAGATCGCTGCAAGTTTGAGGCCAGCCTGGGCTACACAGTGAGTTCCAGGCTAGTCTGTACTGCATAGTGAAATCCTGTTTCAAAAAGATAAACAAGCAAACCTTAGCAGCCATTTATTTCTAGACATAGGGCCAGGGAGATGGCTCAGTTGAATAAGCACTTCCCTGGCAAAGGCAGGATTGAACTCCCTGAGTTCAATCCCCGGTTCCACCAAAAAAAAAAAAAGAGAATTCTAGACATAATTGTTCCAGACCGTAGTTGATCTCCTGGGTCAGAAAGCTCAGGCCCAAATCATTATGCTTGGATTTGAATATACTTTCTTGTGTCAGTACCTATATCTTCAGAGACACCAATCTCAGACAGTGGGAGATATTTCAGAGCCCAGCATAGATGGGGGACACATGTCAGTGCCGTGAGAAATCAGAGACAATACCCTGCTTGGGGGGCTTGGGCTGGGGACACCTTAGAGGCCACAAGAGCCAGGGCACTCACTGTGGGTCATTTCCGTGGGTTCCTAGTTTTCTACGCTGGGAGCCCACATTGTGCTGTGAACACCGTGAGGAGGCGTGGCCACTACTCGACGAGGGAACAGAAGCAGTTTTGCAGAGATTGCTGCGGTGGCATGTGGTTGGGGGGTGGGGCAGCTGCGGCGAAAGCAGCCATTCGAGGCGGCAGGGTGCCCCCTGGTGACCACTGAGGAAACACTCGTGGAGGAGGCCGATGGGGTCCTGTGCTCAGGTGCTCAGCTGCCGAGCCTACCTTCCTGTCCTCACTAAGGAAGCCCAGAGCACTCTGGTTCCCATCGAGTCAGGCCCAGGGTGGGGGGGCCTGTACCCCTCAACAAGCAGGAGAAGGGTCTTTTTGTCCCTGTCCTGAGAAAGCCCCAGCCCGCCTGTGCCAAACCCACCATGAACCCCCCTTTCTCTGCTCCCTGAAGAAAATCAGTCCCAAGGTGCAGCTGCAACCAGCTTCATGGTGACACAGGGACACATGCTCAGAGCCACTTGTCAGAGGAGCCCACCCATCAGGGCCTGAACATGGACTCTTTAGGCCCTGGAGCTGAGCAGTCCTGAAAAGGCCTCTCCTGTCCCTGTTCACCTTGCGATGCCAATCGAAATATTTTTCTGTCTTTCGTGCGGTGACTGTAAGCAGATTCTAGGGCTGCTGAAAGCTTCCACATTCAGTTAAATGTGTCCAGCTCCCCATCGTGTTTTAGAGCGGACAGATCTGACCCTGGGGACACTGGGCAGGCGGGGGAATCTTTCAGCCCTCATACTTGGGAAGAGAGGCGGCTACTGACACCTAGTGGGTGAAGCCAGCAGTGCATGGGATGCCGCCGTCCTGTTGGCTAACCTCAGGATCATAGGGTCCCAAAGGCATCGGTGCCCAGGGCTAGAGCCCTTCAGGAGGGTCCTGCAGGGTCAGCAGAGCAGGGTTCCTTCTGTGACAGTGTTTCGAGTGTCCACATTTCTGTGGCCAGAAGGTGCAAACTTGCAGCCAGATTGGAGCGGTGTGGACATTGTGGGCTGACACTAGACATCTCTCAGCATGGCCTTTTGCTCTCAAGCCCCTGTGGCAATCTGTGGCTTGTGCGGCTTGTGTGTTCTTAATCAGTGCTTCTGAACAAGGGATTTAGAAACTCAAATATGGGCACAAATAAATGCCAATAGAAAACTTAGTATCCTTTTTACACACACACACACAGACACACAGATTGGATAAAATGAACATTCCTGTTGTACAGATTCAATTTTAAGTGATTACTATTTTATAAATATGGGGTTTTAGCTGTTTCTTTTAACAAAGAAATGCTGAAACCGTGCTAAAGCCCTCTGGAGCAGCAGAACAAAGAAAAAGGCTCTTGTCAAGTCAAATGCGAAAGGCCTGCTCCCAGCGTCCTTAATTATATCTCGGAAGGGCGGCTTTGTCCCATTGACATTCGAGATCATTTTTCACGAGCTCAGGTTTCCCCCTTGAAGATTTTGAGGAAGTTTCATGATACAGAGACGTTGAAAAATTGGCTGCTTGACTTCTGCTAAAGCAATCAGATGTGGAGATCAAATCCACTGCTGGCCACTTAGAGGGCTGAGAGTATTTAGGGTTATCTCAGGCAAAATGAGCTTGCAACTTTAACCCAGGTTTCTGAGAGGAGTCAGACGGCTTCCCCTGCTTTCCCAGTGTGGTTTTCACAAAGGTGCTCTGAGGGATCCGAGCTGAAGGCGCGCATTGAGCTCTAGTATCTGACACTGCTACCTGTGCGCTCCCTATCAGGTTAGTGAGGGAGCAGCGAAGGCTGGGTTTCTCTGATAAATTGGAAGTGCTAGGAATACAGGCCAGGCTCTTGCTTTCCCTCCCTCCCACCCTTCCTCCCTTTTTCCCTCCCTCCTTTCCTCCTTTCTCCCCTAACTTCTTCCTCCATCTCTTTTTCCTTGCTTCCCCCCACACTGGGGCCTGGTGCATTCTAAGTCACACAAGTTGAGCCACTGAGTCACAAACCCAGCCTCCAAAGCATCTTCATTGAACCTTCAGATCTTCTCACTACAACATGAAACTCTAAAGCCAATTGCAGGCCACTCTGGTCTTGCCTGAATTCTCAGTGTTTGGTTCCTGAAAACAGCAACAGAATCTAAGGACCCAAGCTCCAGTAGCCCCTTGTGGGTGATCTAGGCGGCGGGTCTCCCTGGACAGAAGTCCAAGGAGGAGCCACCCCAGCATGGGGTAAGGACCTCGGGCGTCTGTGCCCTGCGTTCCTTCCGGGGTGGAGGAGTGTCTGGTAAATAGGAATATGTTATAAATCACATTTTAGCCAGGATGACAATGCTCAGGAGCCCTTGCCTTAGGGAACCTCTCCAATTTGTCAGTTAGAATTCAGCCTCTGCAGGGAGCGAGCCCATGCTTGTTGGGGAGGCTGTGCTGTGGCTCTATCCGCCAGCGCAGGGACCCACTCAGGAGATGGCAGCAGACAGAGCGCACAGGAACACAGAGAGGAATGCAGCCCCTCTGTGCGGAGGCTCTGTGTCCTCCCCTGTAGCCCGAGTCACTCTGCCCCTGACTTGCTTGCCCATGCATGGCCTCTGTCAGGCCCAAGAGGGTACACGGATGAGCCTAGGAAAGTGCAGGCTGTGTGCACACCTGCAATTCCAGCACCTCGGGAGGCTGAGGCAGGCAGATTATAAAAAAGCCCAGCCTGGGCATTTTAGCAATACCCTGTCTCAAAAGTAAAAAAGGAGTTGGGGGCATAACTTAGTGGGAAGGCTTTGCCTCAAGCCTCAATACTGGGAGAAAAAGCCCCAACAACAAAAACAAATGAAAACCATAGCACTCTGCTCCAGTTTTTCCTACTCAGAATTATAACCCGTTTTGGAAGCTGTTGCTCTCACGAACAAGCCGGTGGAAGGATTTGACTTCACAACCAGCAGCCCAATCAAAAGCACTCTGCCAAAACGTAGTCTGCGCAGCTCATTTCTGTCCATGCTTGGGTCCATCTGGGCCTTTCTGGGGTAGGATGGAGGAGAGGGCTGGATTCCTAGCACTCTTAATTGATGATTCTGAAATCTCTCCAAAGCTCACGCACACCTCTGATCCCAGCACTTGGAGGCTGAGGCAGGAAGATAGATGAGTTCAAAGACAGCCTGAGGGACACAGCAGGTTTAAGGCCAACCTAGCAAGACTGCCTCATATAAACTAAAATAGTCTCTGGTTGAGAAAGGCACCCAGCTCAGGGACACTGCAGGGTCTGGGCACCAGCAGACGAACAGGGACATCATTCCCTATAATGTCACTCTCTTTGAGGAGTGGAGAGCGCACGGTCTCCAACACACAACTCCACACACTGTCTCCTCAGTGCCTTGTCACTTGCTCTCCTGGATACCAGCCACAGACCCTGCATGGGAGCCTGTGCCACCAGGGCCCCCCTTGAGCCCTGCCTAGTCAGTGCTGGGGTACAGACCTGGGCCCCTCAACTATACTTCCATGGGTCCCTGTTTACCCTTTACGATAACACCTCCCAGCAGGGACCACATCTAGTCAATCAACAGCATTTATTCATTCTTTCTCTGGCTAGCATGACACTGGCTCCCCTTCTTGTCCAACAGCTGGGAGCAAGCTGAGGAGCCATGGTGACTGAGACCAGTGATTCGTCCTGCTTGGCCCAGAGCAGGGGTGGTCTCCAGGAAGCTCTAGTCCCTTCCTCCTTGAAGGTGCGATGGAGGGTCCAGCACCTGGGAGGGGGAGTTGCTGACACCTCGAGGCCTTTTGTGGCACCAGCAATGCCCTGGAGGTTCCTGCACAGTGGGTGCCTGGAGGAGGAAGGCATGGCACAGAGAAGGCCATGGAGAGGGTCAGCTCCTGTCACACAGTGAAGCAGGCCAGCCCTCTCTGCTGCCTCAGAACGTTCCTGTGGGACAGGGGTGGCCCCAACCTCAGGCTGCCTGGAGCAGCAATGAGGGACACAGTTCTGACCTGAGGTAAGGAGGCAACCAGCAGCAGTCTAGGGAGGACATTTATGAAGGTGTTCGGGCCCAGGAGAGGGGCAGAGGTTGTAGGGTCCCCAAGTGGGTTAGGGTCCCTCAGCTCACGCCAGCCTCTGTGGCGATGCCAAGGCTGTAGCTCCAGGAAGCTGGAAGGCCCTGTGTGTTCCAGGTCACAGGGGCAGCCTCTACCCGGTCTTTGGGACATGGGCTGCTCCTTTGCTACCCACCTGGCAACCGCACCTGTGGCCACCTCCGCCCGCCCTGTCTCCATGCCACCAAACCCAACCCTGCGGAGGGTTCTGTGGACGCAGACACAGTGGCAGCTGGAGGATGGGAACCATGGGCCTGCACTCGGCTGGAAAAGTGCTTTGAGAGAGAGGCAAGCCCCCCAATGCACTTACACCTTCCATTTTCTGCAAAAGCCACAGCCGCCAGCAGGAAAACAAAAACCCCCGCCCCCAGAGCCGCTCCTCTTGGCTGCCTGGCTGTCCCTTTGATCATTAAAATCGGAATGAGCCCCTCTTGTCTCTGGAGAGCTCAGCGAAGAGGGAATAATTATCCATAAAGTGGCCGTCCAAGTGTTTGCTCTGCCATGAAAGAAAACTTTTGAGGACTGGAAGAAAAGGGATATGTAAGTCTCGCCGGACGCCATCAGCAGGAATATTAATGAATTAATGATTTACTCAAGTTTTATATGTCTATTTGCTTTGCGATGCATAAGCATACATCGTTTCCTTAGTAACCCTGACATCAGACCAAACTTCATCTCTCTGGAGCGAGAGGGCAGCTCTCAAGGAAAAGCATACAGTCCCTCTCGCTTTTTTCAATGTTTGGCAATGGGAAAATGATAAATTGATATTGTCTAAAGGAGCTATTTTTCTTCTTTCCTTTCCTTCCCATTACCGTTGAGATGTGACATTTGAAACGCCCACCCTGTCAACAACTAATGCCAGCCCCCTTCCTTCCCCGCACACCTTTGGTCTTAACCAAATACTGGGTCTTCCCAGAGTGTCACCGGCACACCGGCCTGCACGCAGGCGCGCGCGCTCGCAGACCCTTCGGCTCCCCAGTGCGGCAGTGGGTGAGAACGGAAAGTTTTGAGTTTGCCAAGTTACAAAACAAGACCAAAAAAAAAAAAAAAAATCCCATTTATTCACAATAGCTAAAGTGGCATCGAGTCAAATTTCCTTGGCACAAGACTCACGAAGGAATCTAGTCCGACAGACAAATGTCGGTGGCCAAGAACAGAATGAATATAGATTAAGTCTCACGCCCAAGCCGGTAACGTTTTCCCTGACCCGCCACAGCTGTGGCGGTGACGCTTGTAAGCGGATTTGGTAACTTTCCTTCTGGGGGACTAGCAAAAAGAAATAATAGGAAACAAATAGATAGTTTACAAATAGGCGAGGGACCACGGGACGGCGGAGGGGACGCAAGACTCGGGCTGCGCTGTGTGCGCCTGCACTCGTCCCCGCCCAGTGCGATCGTTAGGTACTGTGCACGCGCCTTAATAAAAGTAAAAATTAAAAATGTGTAAAAGAAGAAAGGGTGGGAAGAGAAATCTGCTTGCTAAGAGCTAAAACTCCTGCAGCAAACCGTTGCAAGGGCAGGGCGCGCTGTCACAATATCCGCGGATTCGCGCTGCCCCCGACGGCCCCGTCTGGAGTCTGGGCGCCCACGCTCGAGGGCAAGGGGAGGCGAGGGAGGACCGCAGGGAGGACGCTGCGTGACTCTGCTTATTTATGCAGCCAGAGGAGGGCAGGACACAGACTGGCCTCGTGGGCTCCTGGGCTCCAGGGCCTGAGGCATCCAGACAGCAGTGGGTGCTGCGACGCAGGTGGGAAACAGAAGAAAGGGTTCGTCCATCCTGAAGGGTACCCCAACCCAACGCCGCCCAGGGCTGACTGCTGTGCCCCTCACTCCTGCGAGCTGAGGGCCAAGGGGGCAGGGGTGGGGTGGGGGTGACAGAGAAAGGGGTCTCCCAGCCCAGCACTGGAGTCAGTCTGGGGCCAGCGCCACCAGGGAGCCCCAATGTCTCCCACTGTTTTCTTCAGTCACACCCAGCCCCCGCTGTCTAAAACCTAACACAGATTTTGAAGGACTGAGGCTTTGGGGCCTGGCTTGACCTCAGTGTTTGTAGGGGAACCTGACCCCAGGCAGCCCCACTCCTGCCTCCTCCAGTGGTTATGCTACTGACACTTTCTGTGCACTGGGCAGGGAGTGAGCAGGGCTGGAAGCTGGCTGGGGCAGAACTGGAACCCAGTACTTGCCTTCCCCACCCCACCCTCGTCTTGGACAGAGGCGGGAGGCCAGGGCCCAGCCCCGCATCCGCTCTGAGGCTCTCCTGTGAGTCTGCAGGACACCTCTATCTCTATGTCCCCGTGAAGGAAGGCGAGGGCTGGCTCACTGGATCCAGATCTCAGGGCTCAGAGAAGGGTAGTAAGCTCAGAAACTGGGGTGCTCCGGGCCTGGCCTTGGCCACCTGATTGGGTTGTATTTGTGGAAAGGGCGTTTTCAAGGTTGCTGTACAACTCAGTAGTATGTACCCTCACAGAGAGCAAAGCTGTTTAGAACTTGTGGCCCTTGTCTGGCTGTGGCAGCCCTGCCTGAGGCCTCCCTGGGGTGCTTGACAGCACCATAGGGACCTGGCTTGGAACCCCCCAGCCCAAGCACCAGCTGCAGTCTCAAGTGATTTGCTTGAGGTCTTATTTTTGTTTTTAGGTACTAGGAATTGAACTCAGGACCTCGTGCTTGCATGGCAAGCTCTATGCTTCTGAGCTGTCTCCCCAGGCTTTCCTTTCTTTCTGAAACAGGTCCTCACTATGTAGCTTTAGGCTGGTCTCAAACTTACCAGGGCACTCAGGCTGGCCTCAAACTCTGGCAGCAATCCTTCCTGCTCAGCCTCTGAGTACTGGGATTGTAGGAAGCTCTACATCTGGTGGGCCAGGAATCTTTTCTTTTTTTCGTATGTGAATTTAAAGGGGACTTTTAAGAAAACCCTAATATAAACAAAGCAGACAACTCTAGAATTTAGTGTTTTGATGGAAGTTAGTTGTAGAAGCCGTTGTGCATGTCTTAACAGCTAGCACTGATTCTGACAGCTATACTGCGGACCCATTGCAAAGCTTCTGGAACATCCTGGAGTCACACGCACAGGCCTGAGGATGTAGCCCCCACATGCACAGGGTGTGTATGTGTGTATGTGTGCAGGGCAGAGAGTTGGGCCCGTGCCACTGACACATGACTGAAGCTCTGCTTCAGTAGCTCCACTGACAAAAGGGTGACCGGAAATATAGCAGCTCAGAGGGTGTTGGCGGCTGTGTGTAGGACACCCTGGAGCTGCCTGTGTCAGCTGCCAGCAGTCCTTTGGATGGTTAAGCTGTGTCCTAAACCAGTGGCTCCTTCAGGCCCTGGGGTCACAAGGACAGAGCCCCACCTGGAAGAGAGGTCTCTGGAGACACTCACCCAGGCTTGTGGGTAAATATCACCCCCTACACACACTCTGCATACAAGGAAAGGGGACTTCAGCAAAGCCCAGGCCTTGGTCCCTGGCCACCTGGCAGACGTGGCAGGAGCAAGAATTACATTCAAGACTGTGGCTTCAAAGTAGGTGTGATTTTTTTTTCATTTTCAGCCCAGCTGATCCTTTATGAGGCAGGACAATAGATACAGCTGGCATGGGCACAGGCAAATACAGCCAGCACAGGCTTCTTCTAATTCCCAACAACTGTGGGCAAGGGCAGTTGACCTCAGTTAACACCTGACCCTCAGCTGACCCCAAGGGTCTAACAGCAGTCACAAGGTCATACAAGGGCATCATGAGGCTTGGTGGGACTTGTGTCACCAGGCTCCACTCTACATTTGGGGGTTATCTGTGCTGTAGGATTTTGACTCTGACCTAGGGTTCCCAGCTACAGCTGTTCTAGGGGACTTTGAGCTGGCTGCTCCTCTGATTTGGTGACCTGCCAGCTCTGGCTCCTTCCCAGCCGTGCTCTGAGGTGGTTATCAGGCCTGTCCCTGTGTGTCTTAGTTTCCATGACTTACATTTGCCAGGCTTGCCCTGCCCTGCGCATGGCCGTGGCTTCTTAAGCCAAAACAATAGCAGCACATTCTTGCTTGGGTGTTTTGAAGTTGGTCATAATCCCAGGTTATCTATCAGTTAGGAAAATAAACCCTGCCCGGTTGGCCCCACCCACGGGGACATGCGGCCAGAAGACAAAGCCTCTTTTTCTGCTGCCTGTGCTGGGGTGAAGGAATCATTTTCCAGGTGGAGCTAGCAAGGAAAAACCGACAGCCTGGCCCCACTGGGAGGATGGATCCCACATCTCCAGGGTGGTGGGGATGGCGGGACCCACAGGCTGTGCCCCAGCTTGTGACCTCTTGCTCCTCCTGTAGCCCAGAGCTCTTTCCTCTCCATCTGTCCTCCCCTCCTTCGCCTCCTTCTTTTAAGCAACAGAACTGTTCCTCACTCTGCTCTTCACTGTCGCCAGACCTCGTGCCTCTTCTCAGAGCACTCCTTTCTCGGTGCATTCTGTTCTTGTTTGATGAATGCAACACCTTCAATAGATTTAAGAATCTGTTGGGAGGATCTTGTGCTTGTGGCTCTTTCCTTTGTAAGCTCTGGCCCATTCATCAATTCCCCCAGGGTCTCTCTTCTGTCTACTTTGAAGACAGACGTTGGAAGCCTGCCTCACCCTCAGAGACTCCTAGATGTTGCTCACTTTTTTTGTGATGAGTCACAGAAAGCAGGGTGAGCAGGGCCGTTTGGGCAGTTTCGGCCTGGAGGGACAAGGCTGGCTCACAGCTCTTAGATGTCCAAGCGGTGAGGTCTTTGGAGAAGAATCTTGTGCTCTGGGGGCTATGTCCGGTCACCCGGGGTTCTTGGTGAGCAATGGCTGCCTGGCCTGGACACTGACTCTGGAGTTCAGATCAGTAAGAGGAGCCCTGAAATCCGCAACAAGTGTGGGTCTTCGCTGCGTCCTCCTGCAGCTGTGATTTCCCATCTGGAAGAAGGAGCTCACTCCAGCGGAGGGGCTAGGCTTCTACAGCTCCTCTGACCACACCCAAGTTCAGAGGACCCCGGGGTGGGTGGGTACCCCAGGCCTTCCATCACTACTGTATACCTCCTTTGTCTGCTGCACACGCCCTTCCCCTTCCTCAGCTGGTAAAACCCAGGGCAGTCTTTTCCCTAATTGCAGTGTACCTCATTTACATATAGCTTTTTCATTCTAATTCTCCTGCTGATTAGCTCTGTTGCCAGGGCAACAGGAGGGGTTGCCCCTCTCCTGCAGGCTGTCAGGGAGCCCACTGGGACTCCTGGTGCTCTTGGCCTGCTGCAGAAGGCAGGCTGCAGTTCCCGCTGCATTTTCACCTCTCTCCCCGGATCTGGTGGTCTTTGCCTTCCCCACCCTCATGATTTCTCCTGGCTGATCCGGGCTCTGGTGCTCTTGGCAGCCTCTGGGGTGGCAGGACTGTGCGCACAGATGCTTTCTTCATGTCACGCACTGCTTCTCTAGCTCTCACGCACCCCCAACACCAGAACGTGAGGACTACCATGTAGTCTACCCAGGAAAGTCCGCACGGGCCAGAAGGGGCCTGCCTCAGGCCAGCTGTTGTTGCAGGGCCCTGGACCAGACCGAGGAGGGCAGGAGGAAAGCTGTTACTTTGCCCAGCACACAGGAGCCCAGCGAGTGGCACCACCAGGAAAAGTCCCCTCCAAAGAGCTGAGGTCACAGATACCTTAAATGTAAACAGGAGGCAGGGGCAAGGGAAGGCAGGGAGAAGAAACTTTCCTGCTCAGGTTCTCACCAGGTTTGTGACCTGATCAAGTCATTTAGCCTAAGATGTCGTTTTCTCACTCACTGCTGGGAGGTTGGGCATTCAACTCCAGGGGCTCGATCCACAGCCAAAGTGAAAACGGAACCCGTTCGGTGTAACTTGGTCCTGGCCCCCACAGAGTCCCCAAGGCAGGCCGCTTTGGCTCTAATTTGCATCCCAGTCCCTGTGCAGGTTTGCCTCCTTATTTCTCCTTTATCCGCCAAGAAACAGGTGTGTGTGTTTGGGGTCTGGAGGTTGAAGTGATTTGTACAAACCCGCATTGCTGCATGGAAGCGGCTCCCTGAACTCAGGTCTGCCGCCTCCCAGGGCCCATCTCCTACTGGAGAGGTAACCTGCTTGCAATGCTGCAGGCCACGGCCAGGGCCTCGGGCTCGCTGGGCTGCTGCACCCCACCACCTCCAGCAGCTTTTTTTTTTCTGTATCAGAAATTGAACTCAGGACTGTGTGCTGGCTAGGCAGGTGCTGTGCCTCTGAGCTGCATCCCCAGCTCTCGAGCCATTTTTAAATAACACAGATTGTGTCTCTCTGATGGTATGTGTGACTTACATGGTTCACTTTAAACAGCTTTGCAAACCTCACAAAAGGAGAAGGGCTCTTTGAAGGATGCTAAAGGCCACTCCAGACCCTGTCCCCACCTATGTCTCCACAAGCCCATGGGGTTTTGCTGACTCTTGCGAAATGTTTTACTCCTTCAGTAATAAAGTCTGATTGATGTCTGAGCTGGAAGCAGCTGCCTCACGTTGCCACAGATCTGCTTCAATGATGGAGGACTGTTTGCTGCGGTTCTTTCTCAAGGGAGTCGGGAATCACCCAGGGTTTGTCCTGGCCAGGTCACTGCCTTCACCTGTCACATTGCCTTGGGGCAGAGTGCTCTCATTCATTAGGTTCATTGCATTTCAGCAGAGGGGGCAGGACAGCCCCATAGATGAACTGCAGGGTGAGGCTGGGGGGGGGGAGGGGAAGGGAACAAGCCTCCAGGCCACTCCTGGCACTGGCGTGAGGCAGAGCCGGCAGCACAGAACAGCACAGGCACAGGAACTGCACAGATGGCCCCGGGCTTGGGGTTGCGAAGAACCTCACATCTTAAAAGTAAGGGGTGATCCCAAAATACAGTGACTGTTTAAACGAAAACAAAAACCTACTACAGTAAAAGGCATAGTGCCAAGAGGGGGGGACAAGTGTGTAGAGCGAGAGGCAGGATCTCCTGCGGGATTCGTGGATTCGTGGCGTTGCGCCATTATTTACATATTCACTGTATTTCTTTCTTTCTTTTTTTTTTTTTTGTCTTTTTGAGACAGGGTCTCACTATGCAGTTCAAGCTGGCCTCGAGCTCACTTTGTAGCTCAGGCTGGTCTCGAACTCACAACAATCCTCCTGTCTCAGCCTCCCGAGTGCTGGGATTACAGGCATGCACCACCACGCCCGGCCCTGTATTTCTTGATCACTCCTTGTCGACCAACTGTATGTGGCAGTTTTTTGTCAAAAAAAACCTATCCTAGTGCCTTAGTCCCTGGCTCAGGCGCTGGGTGACTTCCGGTTCTTTTCCAAAGTTGAAATGACCATGGAAGGGAAGCATTTCAGAATGGTTCAGGGTTTCGGAGCAGCACATCGGAGGACCCTCGGGACTCAGAGCTGCTGCGGGAAGTGGGGAGTCCGATGCAGTGGGGGAGGCTGCCGAGGGATCCAGGGCAATGTGTCTTTTACTGGGATAAAAATTTTGGGTCAAGCCTGAGCTACAAAGTGAGCTTAAGGCCAGCCTGAACTGCATAGTGAGACCCTGTCTCAAAAAGACAAAAAAAAAAAAAAAAAAAAAAAAAATTTTGGGTCAAAGTACCCGCTTTATTTTGTGATCATACCCTGTGATCGTCAGCTTGGCATTTGTTTTTGCCCTAGCTATGCTCCATCCTCCCATCGCAGGGCAGGAGGCTGAGCTGAGACCCCTCTTGTTCCTGGAGGAGTGAATGCCATAGGCCCAGCCCTGCCTGGCCTCCTTGGTTAGACAGAAATGTGAAGGGGGGGCAGGGAGATGGCTCAGTGGAATAAGTGCTTCCCTGGCAAGTGCAAGGGTCTGAGTTCAATCCCCAGTTCCACAAAAAAAAAAAAATAAAAGAAAAAAGAAAAAGAAATGTGAAGGGGAACTCAGTCCTGAGGAGGAGGCAACATAAGTCAGGAATGCAATAGCCCACAGTGTCACTGTTACTCTGATCACTGCAAAGCACTCTAAAGCTCAATCCAGGAGCACATACCTGTTGTCTGCTACTCGGGAGGCTGAGGCAGGAGCACCCAAGAGCTTGGTAACAGAGTGAGACCCTTGCTCAAAAAATAAAAATAAGGAATAAACAGGCTGGGGCCCCTGGCGTGTTTGTCTAGCATGCACAGGACCCTGGGCTTGAGCCCCACAGGAGATGGGGCCCAGTGAAGGTGGGCTTGAACAGGTGCCTAATGAGCCAGCATGTATGGGATGCGGAAAAAGAGAGCAGTAGCTTTGTTCTGAAGGAACTGAAAGCAGATTGAAGATATGACTCAGCACAAATATGCAAGGAATGGCCAGGCGTGGCTTGCATTCCTGTGATCCCAGCACTCGGGAGGCTGAGGCGGAAAGAGTCTGTTGAGACCCAACCTGGGCTACACAGTGAGCTCAAGGCCACCCTGAGCTGCATAGTGAGATCTGTCTCACAAAAAAAAAAAAAAAAAAAAAAAAAAAAAAAAAAAAAAAAAAAAAAAAAAAAAAAAAGCAGAGAGTAGCAGAGGTCTCACTGTACACAGGGGCAACTCTTCAGGTCCTAGAAACAGCAGCCCCAGCCTGCTGTGCACGCAGGCTCCACCGCTGAGTAACTTTCAGATGTACCTGAGGGACAGGAGGGCTCCTGGGAGAGGTGTGTCCTGCTCACCCTTGTCAAGGATGACTCAGGTGAGCCCGGGATGACCTGCTGCTGTGCTGCATTGACCTGACCAGTACAGTCACACCAGGTGTCCCTCCACCCACTTGGCCCCTCTTCCCTGGAATTGGGATATGAGAGATGGAGGAGAGAAACAGCCAGCTCCTCTCTGCTGTCCTGCAGAGAGAAAGAACAATGTTGATAGAGGAAGATGGTGGGAAGGGGAGGAAGAGAACAGATCTCACGTGATAGAGCCAGGTGCTGGGCAAGGAGGATGCCAGGCTCTGGGTGAGGAGAATGCCAGGTGCTGGGTGAGCACCCCCCTCAGGAGGGCGCCCGTGCCTTCAAGGCACTGACAGCCTAAGAGGCAAAATGTGTTACAGAAAGAACAGGCCTTTGGGGTATGGTGAGTTCTAGACTTGATCTTAGCCAAAAGGCCGAGAAGCGATGGTGAGTTCTAGAAAGAACAAGATGAAAGAGGATGAGGGCATAATGTGCTTAGCAAGATCAAGAGGCATAACTTTTATTCTGGTTTTTTGAGACAGAATCTTATTGTGTGTGTATTTAGTACACGGTCTCAGTATGTAGATTGGACTTGTAGTGATTCTCGTGTTTTCAGCCCCCCAAGCACTAGGATTATAGGCATACCACCATGACCAGTCTCAATCTCCCATCTCAGTGTGCCCTGGGGACAGGGCCAGCAGGGCACAACGGGAGCTGAAAACCAGTGGCTGTGTTCTGCCTAAGCAAGCACTCTAGTCCATTGAGCTATCTGGCTGGCCCCCAGAATCTTGCTATGAAATGCATGCTGGCCTTGAACACCCCATGTAGCCCTGGCTGTCCTTGAACTCAAAGTGATCCTCTTGCTTCGGCTTCCAGAACCCTGGGATTACAGGAGTGTGCCACCACGCCCAGCTCAAGAGGTACAACTTTTAAAGGAACATGCGAGGGGAGGCCAGCGGGAGCAGGACAAGGATGTCAGCCAGGGGAAGAGCTTGCAGAAGGGCTCCATGGTGGGAGAGAGCTTGGGGAGCAGAGCGCAGAGGCCAGGGCACCTACAGCCCCGCGCACAGGGCGCAGGCCAGCGCTGCCCTTCCGAGCACACAGACACGCTGTGTCCTCCTGAGAAGCCCACTTCGGGGGGTGTGGGTCTGGCTCCTGACCCGCTGCTTACACTGCGTGACGGGAAGGGGCTCCATTCCCAGACCCTCGGTCTCTCGTCTGTGAAGTGGAGTGAAGAGCTCTCCCTCCAAGGGGGAAACGCAGAGAGTGGCCAGTGTGGCCTTGGACACATGGAAGCTCTCAGCGGAGGAGAGCTGCTGTCCTGGCTCGGACACCCCACATCCCCTGCGCTGGAGACTGACAGGGGATCTGCTTCTCGCTCAGCCTCTGCTTTGCCTCTTAGCTCACCCAGGAGGGTAGAGGGGATTATTTTTAGACCCAGGCCGAGACAGCACCGGGGGCCTGAGTGTTCTTCCTGTCTAGGCCCCATTTTTTTTTAAACAGGGTGTGATCAAAAAGTACAGCTTGTATTTAAATTTTTAAAAATTATTACACTGAAAGACAGCTTGCTATTGACCCCTCCACATCCCCTTACGTGAATGCACTCATCCCGCCATCCGGGCCACTTTCCGCAACAGCTCTGGAGGCCTTGCTCTTGAGCATCTTTGGTTTCCCTGCCATGGCTGTCTTGATGTCTTGAATTGGTTCAAAACGTTTTCCTTCTGTGTCACTTTGTTGGGGAGGAGCCAGAAGTAAAGTCAGGCGAGTCTGGCGAGTCAGGCGGCTGAGGCCACAGAATCGTGTTCTTATGAGCCTGCCTTTCTGCTGGATGGTGCCTGGCAATGGCAGTCTTACCTTATTTTGGATCATACCTTACAAAGACACTCAGGATAGAAGGCTCCAGCCTGCTTTGGCAAACGGCAAGAACAGGTGCCAGGGAGATAGTTCAGTGGAATAAGCGCTTCCCTGGCAAGCACAAGGGCCTGAGTTCAATCCCCGGTTCCGCAAAAAAAAAAAACAAAAAAAAAACAGGCAAACGGCAAGAATGATGGGGTCTGTGTGTTGGAAGGCAGGGGGAGCATTCTGAGGGGGATTCACAGCAATATGTTTTAAAAATTGTAATACATTTTTAAATTTAAAGATTCAGGGGCCAAGAAGATGGATCAGTGGAATAATCACTTTCCTGGCAAGCGCAAGGACCTGAGTTCAACCCCCAGTTCCACCAAAAAAAAAAAAAAAATAAAATAAAATAAAAATAAAAAATAAATAAATTTAAAGATTCAGTGAGTTTTGATTGCTCATCTTAGTGGAGGAAAGCAGCGGAGAAGCTAGAAAGCAAGGCTGTTGTGAAGCACACGTGTAAATGCCGCAAAACCCTGCAGTGAGTGTGCTGAACACAGGGTGGCACGTGGAGATGGCAGGCCCCCGAGGGGACACGTAGGTCGGGGACATGGTTCAGATGTTTGGGCCTCAGGAAACAATGGAATGACATCTTCAATTACTAAGAGGGAAAAACTCAAAAGACCCCGCCAAACTTTTTGAAGGATGGATATTTTTTGGTGCAGGACCCAGGAAGGAGAGCTGGGGCAAATACTGTTAATGATGTGAAGCAACAGGCGAGCTATCGGATCGTGCCAGGGCAGGAGGAGGGGAGCCGCAGCACATCTGCAGGCAAAGCCCCCCTGCCGGTGGGGGGCAAGCCGGAACAGATTTCAAAGGCTGAAATCACACAACAGTGTGTTCTCCTACCGCAGCGCAATTAAACAAGAAATTAATAACGGAAAGATAATTGGAGAATTCCCAAGTGTTTGGAAATTAAGCAACACACTTCTAAATAACCCGTGGGTCAGAGACGAAATCACAATGGAAATTAGAAAATACTTTGGACCGAACGATAATGAAAATAAACGTACTGAAACGTGTGGGAAGCGGCTGAGGAAATGCTTAGGTAGAAATTTCTAGCCTTAAGTGCATCTATTAGACAATGAGAAGGTTGAAAATCGATGAGCTAAGCTTTTGGCTCCTGGAACCGGGAGAAAAACTCCAGTAAATTAAACCTGAAGAAAGTAGAAGGAATAATGCAATCAGGAGTTGAAATCAATGAACTGGAACATGGTTACACAATAGAGAAACAAAAAAAGGTGATGTAGGAGTTGTCAAAGATTAACACAAATCCCACCAACACTGACTGGAGGAGGGAAACCCCACATTTTTCAATCTCCATACTGGGAACAGAAAGGCGCCACCATTAGGGAATCCCCTGCTAATTCAAATGTAAGAGGAGGATATGTTGAATAGAATCAGGTCCCTACCATGGGCACCTTGGATGGGTGGACACACTCTTTAACACCTGCAATGTGGCAAAATCTTGAACACAAGATGAAACCGAACATCCAAATAATTCTATACTGTCTATTAAAAAAATTCAAGCCAACGGTCGGTGGTGCAGGCCTGTGATCCCAGAACTCTGGGAGGCTGAGGCAGGAGGATCGCAAGCTCCAGCTAAGCCAGCAACTCTGTGACTTAGCAAGATCCTGTCTCCAAACACAAAAGAAAAAGGGTGGAGGACGTAGCTCAGGGTCCAGTCCCCAGTGCTGCCACGTCTGTCCATTCCCCCCCACCCCCGCCCAAATTCAATCTGTAATCTGCCACCCTCTCATGAAGAAAACTCCAGATTTGAAGGCTGTCCTGGTCATTCTCCAGACATTTAAGAAATAAAACCAATCTCTCCCAGTCTCCTACAGGGAACAGAGGAACAGAGAATACCTTCCAACTTTTTTATGAGGCCAGCAAATCCTGCTGTCACAGCTTGAGAAGAGCGTTACAGCTAGTAAGAGGAATTGGGAGCTTTTATCTCTCAGGAAAGTAGAGGAAAAGATCCTTAGCAAGCCAGATCCAGGAAAACGGTAAAAAGCTGCTATTTTGCTGGGCGTGGTGGCACATGCCTGTAATCCCAGCACTGGGGAGGCTGAGGCAGGAGGACTGTTGTGAGTTTGAGACCAGCCTGAGCTCAAAGTGAGCTTAAGGCCAGCCTGAACTGCACAGTGAGACCCTGTCTCAAAAAGACAAAAAAAAAAAAAAAAAAAAAAAAAAAAGCTTCTACTTGGTGGTAAGTAGAGCTTTTTCCACAAAGTTGGGTACAGCCTTCAAAAATCAGTGTAATTTGCCATGCTATCTGAATAAAGAGAACAACCCATAAAATCGCGCTGCCTATTGGTACAGAAATGTGTTTGATCAAATTCAGGACTTATTCATGATGAAACTACTTGCCTGTTAAGGAACTTTCTCACTCTGATCATCTGACCACTGTTTTTTTTTAATTTTTTTTTTTTTTATTGAAGAACAAATAGCAATGAGACAGTTTCAAGACAAATTGACAGGACAGATTCAATAAATTAATACATTACAAACTATTTTCGTAATGTGTTGGTATCGTACAAGGTGCATACATGATAGTATACTTACAGACACTATTATAGCAGATATCTCTAATTAGTGAATTAAGAGAGTGTAGCTGTTTACTTATCTTATTTTTTATAGTTGAATTATATCACATGACTACTGTTAATAGTAATAAACAATTTAGCACTGTCTTCTTGTTTTCCACCAATACAACAAAGTAAGAAAATATAAGGTATAAAGATTGGAAAAGAAAATTGATTTTGTTTTCATATGACAATTGTACACAGAGAAAAATTCAGGGACATCTACAAACTATCAGAATTAATGAATTTAGCAAAGTCACTGGGTAAAATGTCAATATATGAAATAACTTTTGTTTTTCTTTTCTTTTTTTGTTTTTGGCGGAACCAAGGATTGAACTTGCCAGGGAAGCGCTTATTCCACTGAGCCATCTCCCTAGCACAACTAAAAATGAAAGTAGAAACAATTTTCATTAGTATGAAAATGTAAAATATTAGAATTTTTTTCAGTTCTAGTGATCAAACCCAGGGCCTCCCCACATACTAGGCCAGTTCTTTACCCTGAGCTAATTCCCAGGTGAGAATAAACCTTTTAAAATATGTGTAAAACCACTGGAAACTATAAAGCATTTTAACAGAAATTAAAGGAAACCTATAGGAAACCTTTTTCGGATCTTTACTCGGTTCAGTGAAGCTTACATATATAATCCCATGGAAAAGCATTGGGATTCTAATAAATTAATTCCAACCTACATTTCCAGGCCAACCCACAGTGAGGACAAAGACACTGAGGCATATTTGCAGATGTGGGGAGCCAAGGGGTCCTAAGTCCAGCTAGGATGTGGCTAACTGGAACACAGACCTTGAGCCAGGATTTTATTAATTCATGAAGAAGGGAGTGGCTCAGGGTTGAGCAACAGTGACAGCCGCAGAAGTAGGCGAGTTCGGCAAGCTCGGCTGGGCAGGAGGCCCCATCAGCTCTGCAGTCCACAGAGAGGAGGGTGCCCAGAGAGCAACCCGCGGGCCACAGCTGCAGCGGTATCTGATGTCTCGGGGCCTGTGCGCCAGCTCTGAGGTGTGATCTTCATGCCCTGGGAAGCCACAGCTTCTGTCCCAGGCACACATCCTGCCCGCCTCACCATCCTCTTTAGGAGCTATGGGGTGGGGCAGCTTCTGCCCCGCCACAGCAGCGCCTCAGCTGGACCGACCTGCGCTGCTCAAGGCCAGCTGAAGGGGGAAGGGAAAGGCCTAGGCAGCCTGGCACACACCCATACACAGAAACAGGGCCATGCTTAGCCAACACGGGGACAAGTGCTCTGCTTTCAAGGACCAGTATCCAGGACGCCCTCCACAAAGACCCAAATCACTGATAAGGCACATCATGTTCGTGGATCAGAAGGCTTCATATTGCTGTGACAGCAAGTGGCCCAAACTGACTGCTACGGTTTGGGTCTCGATGTCTTCCCCAGAATCTCACACAGTGATGGTGGGCAGACTTTTCAAAGGTGGCTGAATCTAGAATTTATGATTAATTCATGGTCCAGTGTTGGGATTATGGATGCGAGGGCTACAGTCCGCCTCTGGCAGGTAGCCTCAGTACATATGAGGGACGGAAGGAAGCTTGCCTTTCTCCCTTGTCACTTTTGCTGTCTTCTGCCACCATGAACTGCTGTCCCTCTGCCAGGTGCCACCCTGCCTTAGAGCCAGTCGATTGTGGACGGAAACCTCTGGAAACTGTGAGCTACAATAAACCTTTCCCCTTTTAATCTGCATCTGATCTTTTGTCTCAGCAACAGGAGAACAGCTAAGACGCTGATCCACAGGGTTAGGATTGCAGTGGATTCTAATACAGAAACACTGCTCCACCACCCAGTGTGAGTGCAAGCTTAACTAAAGGAGCACACGGAAGGGCCCGGCTCCCATGGAGAAGGGGGAGCAGGGTGTGTGTGCGGCCCCTCGCCCCCGAGGCTGCTCTCCAAGGGTGAGGAGCACGTGGGTACGCACAGGCAGACTGCACACTGCGACCTACACGTTGCCTTGTGTGGACATGAAGCCTCTCATTTAAAGCACGGCACAGGCCCAAGTGGAGAGATCACCTTTTAAAGGAGCCGTTGCAATGGGAAGAAGAGCTCCCGTGCTCCTGGCCATGCGTCTTGCTGACAGGAACCTTGTGCTGACCTGCTCTTGAGGGAGAACAGCTCTTGGGTCCCTCGCGCATCTCCCCCTTGGTCCCTCAGGCAAAGCTGAGGGCACAGCTGTGGTGGACCTTGTTGGTCCTCCTAGGCCAGTGGTGGTGAGCCTACTGTACGTGCCACGCTGGGCTTCTGCAGCATGGAACATTCTGAGAAGTTCACCATCATCGTCCTAGGCCCCGAGCACACGGAGTGCGATAGACTGTCCGCCACACCGGCTATGGGGAGCTGCTGCGGAAGCCAGTGAACACCCAAGCTCTGAGTGCTAGGAGACACTTGTCCTTCTCACCCCTGGAGGTGGCTGCAGCCTGGGTGACCTCTGGGTCTCGGTCAGCAGCAGACAGGTCTGTCATTTGTGTCATCTCCCTGCATAGGGGCTCTGGGGCGCGCTGAATCAGTTGTTGGAATCCAGAAGGAGCTTGCTGTTTCTCTACTGATTCCACTGGGCCTCATACTTGACAACTATCCCCTGTAGGCTTCAGATTGCTTTGCAAGGAGAGCAGAGGCCAAGTGGGAGGCGATGTTTACTGATGGCTGGACCTAGGTGCGCTGGGTGTCACATGTGCAGCTCGATTTACTTAGCACAGATGTCTGCAGCCACTTCCTCTGGCCCGGCCCTCAAGAGTTAGCCTTTCTGGCTCCAGGATGCCAGCCCCCATGGGTCTGAGGAGGGGATCATGACCATGACTGTAGTCTCCCTCCATCACAGGATGGAGTACAGAGCAATCCCAGCCCTCGTGAGGCCCGGTGATCAGCCTGGACTACACAGTGAGGCTTTGTTTCAAAAAAGGAAAAAAATACAGAAGTCAGGGGTGCACTGAACATGTAGGAGCTGCCTGTACCCAAAACAGTCAGGACCATATTTTCCACTGCATTGGGGTAGAGTGAAAGGGCCCACACACCTCCAAGCCCTTCCCAGGTATCAGCACTGTCCTTTCGGATCGGGGCTCCCATCTCCGTATCTAGTGCAGACAGACTCTAGGCCTTGCCCACCTCACTTGGCTTGTTGGAGGCAGAACTGTGACTCAAATTCAGGCCATCTGATCCCACAATCTGAGCTGCTTTCCCCAAGCTGCTTTGGCTAGAAATGTGCATTGCCTTTTTTTTTTTTTTAAGTCAGTTGCCAGGGAAACGGCATCCCTGCCCTGCCTCAGGCCGGGCACGGTCTCCTCCAGTGCAGGCTCTGGCAGGTCCGGCACCAGCACCTCCAGGCCTGGAGGGCATCGTCCCCCAGCCACGCGGGTGGCCCTGTCCCCCAGAGCTCCAAGCTCCGCGCACAGAGTCTGCTGCGGGGCTTGGGAGCGGCCGGTCAGCTGTATGCAGCCCTCTTCTCGGGCCTGTTACCAGCCACCTCCCAGGCCTGGTCACCAAGCAGCCAACCCCTCCCGAGAGATGGCTGCCCGTTCCCCACTCAGTGGCTCTGTCTTCTAATGGCACCTCCCTCCCCCAACGGCTGACAGGCAAAATTGTGGATGATGATATAATATCACTAATAACAGGGAAGCGGTGTGAATACCCTGAGGCCAGAGATAAAATAAAACAGCGAGGTGATGACAGTCCCGGGAGGCTGAAAGATGGCTCTTCTGGCAGGGCTGCCTTCATCGGACGGCGAGGCCGAGGTCAGGAGGGGCGGCAGGGCCACGAGCGAGCGGTGTCCTGCTGCTTCACAAATGACCTCTGAGCTGAGATCTGGGGAGCGGACTGCACGCCTCGAATTACAGAAGGCTGCACTCCAGCTCTCGGGGGCTGAAGGCAAGTCAGCGTCTGCTTCGAGGGGCCTCCTCAGAGAGGCCTGGAACAATTAACTCTGGCAGGAGCGGAGATAAATCACAATGTGGAAGCTACCGCATGATCCTCCCGCTAAGAAAATATTGTAGAAATTGGCCCAGGGCAGCATTCTAGAAGACAAAATTTTACAACATTCATGTTCAGGTTCTCACTCTCTTTCTTTTCTCCTTCCTTCTTCCTTCTTTCCTTCCTTCCTTCCATCCCTCCTTTTTTATTAGCCTTTTAAAAATTTAGATAAAATAACCACAGCATAAGATTTATAGCACAGTTTTTTTGTTTTTCTTCATTAGGTAGCCCAGACTGGCCTCAAATTCATGGTGATCTTTCTGCCTCAGCCTTCTGATGCTGGGATTTAGGTGTGCTGCACCCTACCTGGTTGTGCAATTGACCATTTTAATCACTTTTCAAGAACGTGCAACTCCGTGGTACTGCATCCCTCCCACTGCTGTGCAGCCACCCCCTCGTCCACTCTCAGAGCATTCTCGTCCCCCCAAACAGAAGCTCCGCCCCCAGGAAACCAACACCTCCCTCTACCCTCTTCCAGCCACCAGCACCCCTCCTCATTCTGCTTGCTGTCACTGGCCTGCTCTGACTGACACAGCCATTCAGCTTGATGTCCCAAGGCTCCTCCGCACAGTGGCACAAGCAAAGCCCCTTCTGCTCAAAGGCTGGGTCCTGGGCGTTTTTGTTTGTTTGTTTTTTTCATTTATGTATTTGGTACGGGGTCTCACTACGAAGCTCACACTTGTGGTGATCCTCCTGCTCTCACTTCCCCAGCGCTGGGCTTATAAGGTGCGTGCCACCATGCCTGGACTCATCTACCAGCTTAGTGTGCCCCAAGGGGGTGGAGGCTGGCGTAGCATGCAGGACCAGGAATCGAACCCTGGTCCCTGTGCTTGCCAAAGCAGGCGCTTAGTCCACTGAGCTATCTTGCCAGCCCTAAGTCTTGTTTTGTTGAATGTGAGGATCACATGTTGCTTACCTGTCTACTGAGCAATGGTGCTTGAGTTCCTTCCAAAGGTGGCCATTTGTCAAGTGAGTTCTAATCCCCCTCACCTTCTCTTGGTGGTGGTGGCAGTACTTGGGGTAGAACCCGGGAACTCATGCATTCTAGGCAAGCGTGCTACCACTGAGCTGCCTCTCCAACCCTCTTGTAATCTTTTATAAAATTATTTATAATTTATGGCTTACAAAAAAATCCACAGTGACTTCCCTTTAAATATAACTAGTATGCTTTACAACAGCATAATACAGAGCAATAAAATTGGGACCAGGGACAAGATGGGAGGTAAAATTAAATCTAAATGTCATGCAGTAAATTGTTCAACTGTGCATAAAATTTAGAGCTGAGCTTCCCAGTACTCAGAATAAAAGGAGTTACTTTGATTCTTAGGGGCCTAAGTGGACATGGTGTTTTTAAATTTGTGAAGTCACTGTGACCAATTTTATTGGATCCTTTTTCCAGAATTTCTCTTGCGAAATTAAAATGCTTCCTCTTTAACAGTTTGGTGCACAGAGAGAAAAGAAATAAAAGGGACGGTAATAAATCTCAGCCCGGTGAGCGTGGGCTCCACGAGGAATCTGGCTTGAGCGGGCCAGACAGACCTGGCTGCTCCGCACACTTCTACTCTGACAATGTCCCTGCGGGCACCGTGTCCCAGCCTTCCCAGTACCTCAGGGCCTCTCCACCCGGGAGCTGTAGGAGACATGGAAAAAAGAAAAGGGGAAAAAAAAAAAAGACAATGAAACAACGTTTCCTGAATGCGCTGCCAAGTCAAGTCTCCAGGGAAGCAAGAGAGGAACAGGAGGGAGCGTTTTCTGAGCTGCATTCCCACAAAAATCCTGCAAGGTAGTAATTAGCAGCCCATTTTGCAGATGCGAAAACTGATACAGATGAGGAAAACTCTGAGAGGATTTTGAAAGAGTGCTGAAGGAGTGCTAGGCCTTGGCTTTGTCCTTCCCCAGGAGTTCCAGGACAGGGCTCTCCTCCCAGTGACTACAGTGACAAGTGTCCCTCTGGATTACTGGGACTGGCTTCAGCAGTTAGGTGGTCACACCAAAGCAGGCCCTGTCCTGGCCTTGGGTTCTGGTCTGTAGGTGTGCTTATTACAGGACTGTTGCTCTTATTTGGGGCATGTTTGTATTTGGGGACTTGATGTGCTCCCTTTTCTCTTGCTAGGAGAAAGTACCCAGCACCTACAATTTAAATCAAGGGAGATTTTAATTTGGCTCAAGGTTTTAGAGGATCCAGTCCATATCCAGCTGGATACATGGCAGAAACAGCAGGATGCAATGGCCTGGAGGAGCAAAGCCGCTCAACAGGAGGCAACAGGAAATGAAGGGAGGAGCCAGGGACAGGATACAACCTTCTGGTCACTCCCCAAGAGCAAGACACACCCTTCCGGCCACACCCCCAGGGACTTACTTCCACTCACAGAATAGGCCCTTTCTGCTAGTGGCACCTTCAGTTACACATTCAGCCCTGGACCAATCCATTGATGAGTATGGACAGACTCTAATCCAGCCACCTCCCAAAAGTCCCACCCCCAAATGCACATTTCTTTAGGGGACACTTCAGATCCAAGCGATAACAGTAGATAACAAATATTCCACAGCGGTCCATGAACTTGCACTAGAGGATAAAGAGGGCCGCCTCCCCTTTCCACTCACAACTTGAAGGAGTGGGAGGCGCTCAAGGCCAGAAGCTCTGGTGCCCCTCTGAGGTCCACCACTGCCCCCGCCAAGCAGTAACTGCAGTGCAGTTTGGGAGAGACACACGCCGATGCTGGTATTTCCCTGAGGAAAGACTCTTTTCCTTTCAATCTCTGTTAGAAACAGACTGGGCTGCACACAAGGGCTCCGCTCTGAGCTCTGCCTCCCGTCCCTCCACTCACTTCCACCTCACTGTGCCTCTCCCTGAACCCGAGTGCCCATTTCTCAGGGTGCCAACCCAGCCCTGGCTGCAAAGATCCCTGAAACTTCAATGCATCTGAGGAGCTGCACCAGCCTCACTGTCACTCAATAAATAGGTGGCAGGGCAGCCACAGGCCACCCAGTGAGCTTTCCCATGTCTCCTTGGTGGGGCAATGCCATCAAATTGCTGTGGCATAGAAAGAAAACTGAAGACTACTTCCCACAATTGGAAGTAGTCTAGAACTCAGAAAATGCACAGTCCCCTAAATCCCTCTGGATAATGGGGCTGGGTGGACTTCTCTTTGCTCACTAGAAATCTCTGTGCTCCCCAGGAAGCCTCCCAGCATGACAAGGGTGAACCCACTAAATGAGTTACCTTCAGAAGCACAGACCTTGCCAGGGTGGCTGGGGCAGAGGGCTCAGTGCCCAGCAAGGGTCTCGGGGGACAGAAGAATGTCAGGGTCAGCTGTTGGTGTGCATTTGTGCTGCTGGCCCTGCTAACTGCTTAGGAATCCTGCGTGCACTGTAGGACCTGACACACAGGACATCTGTTGAGGTATTAGGTGGCACCCTTGTTCCACGCCATCCAGAACCTTTGGGTCCCTGTTGTCCTCCAGGAGACCTCTTCTTCCTTGACCCAGTACGTGGCACGTCATCTTCTCTCCTTTCCCCCTGCCACCTAGCCGAGTTGGGTGGGGTGTTTGGGGTGACAGAGAGAAGATTCTGGCTTCCCTAGGGCTTGGGCTTTGACACCATGTACCAGCTTCTCCTGGGCTTATAGAAAACTGTCTCAAGGCTACCATAGACAGACCTGAGCTTTGTCCCCAGGTTTATCTGCAGAGGAAGACAGAAAGAAGGAAGGGGAAAGGAGAGGGAGGAGGCCTACAGATCCTGGCAGAAGGCACTGCCTGCACCCAGACAGCAGCCCTGAGCTGACCCCATCTATGTCCGAGGCCCCAGCACCCAGGGCTGTGCCCCCCAAGCTGCACCTGACACCACAGCCACAGAGCCTGAGATGTAGGGGAGAGTATGGGCAATTTTAAAAAACCAAGTTGTTTTTTTGGGAAGGACCATTCCCTTGACCCCAGCACTGTGTGTGGGGCTCTCGGGTCCTCTGAACAATAGCCTCGCTCCATGAAGGCTGGGAGCCCCCAGGAGAGGCCAGCCAGGATGGGCCACTAGTACCTGAATCCTCTGAGCCAGTGTATGGCTTGGGAGCCCTGGGAGGATAGAGGGGAACAAAAGCAGACAGAGCTTTCCAGAACTATCCAAGGAAGCCAGAAGTGGGCCCAGCCAAAGCACAAGGGGAAATGCAGACTACTTGCAGCCATGAGCTGGGGGACACTGTCCCTCCAACCCTGTGGCATGGCCTCAGTACCAAGAGCAACCTGGGCCTGATCTAGGAGAGCAAACAGGCTACTGCAAGGCCACAGGCCCCATGATGGGCTGCTCCTGAAATCAGGTGAGCGCCCCAAGGCCTAGGCACTCTGCAGGGTGACTGGTCTACCCCAGGGCAGGCACGGAAGCCATCCGACGCCTTCCGGGGCAGTGGGAGTTGGGTTCCCCACTCCCCACACCCACCTCCCTGGGTGAATTAACTACACACAAGTAATTATGCAGTTACCCAGGCTGGGCTCCAAAGAGCA